>CM022392.1:67816044-67966405 GCA_011833715.1 Carcinoscorpius rotundicauda | reverse complement strand
CTCATATTTAAATGTTTTAATGATGTGTTTTCAGGTAATCACCCAGATAAATCATGATTCTAGCCTGTATAAAAGTTCAGATTGAATTATACATTCCTTTCTTACATGTGGTGAAGCAGAATTTTGCATCATATCAGTGGTGTTGTACCATGACTATCTGTGTGAATTGAACCATCTGCTAAGATTCCATGATTTTGATTGTATGTCAGGATACTTATAAGTGGAATATAACTTATTTCTATAGTTTTAAGTGTCTGCTTAAATTCGTGTAACTTTAAAAAGTTCAAACATATCAAGTAACTTGTCATTCAGTTTGAAAAATTATCTGTATCATTCAGCAGTTTATTTTAACCAGCATATATTTATTAGCATATTAAGGTAATAAAAAAGCAACACGAGCCAAATTCAATAGTGATATATATATGTATATGTAAATAGACCAAAATTTCCATGTTAGTCACAGCCAACACATTAAGTTATTTTTTGAGTCTTTGAAGTTTAAGTTGTCTTTATTAATAATTAAGTAAAGCAAGTGAAAGTAACTTGCTTCAGTTTAAATTATCTAAATTTCGAATGAAGATATACTTCGCTGGCTTTTCCAATTTCCCTGTAAAAAGGCCTCTATTTTCCGCCTTGGCACAATGAAAGCATATGACTTTTCCGAGTCTGATTGTCGAAGTGCAGCCATGGGAACTCATCAAACCACTTGCCCTGGAAATTGATATTTTGAGATTTTGCTTTCTGTTGTGGTATTAGTTGTGCGTCTGGTTGATATGGCTTTTCACCCTGTATCTGTGGAGTGTCAGATTTTTCATTACTGCACAAACTTGTTTCACAACTATCTGGTGGTTCATGGTGTGCAATAGTTGCACAAGCATTTTCAGACTCGTCCTCTGATGAACGTGGTATTTCCTCTGTATGGCAAGTTTCTATTCCTTTGCTTGAGGTTGTTGGAATATCTGCATCTACATTGTCACTTGTAGTACTAGTAACTGGCTTGCAGAACTGTCTAATATCGGAAAGTTTCAAACACTTGCTTGTCATAATTGAAATCTGTTTCCTAGATGACTCAACGGGCTAAAATACAGTCTTTATTGAAAAACTCTGACGTACAACGAACGAAGAAAGAACAGAATTGAAGTAGAACTGAACTGTACAATGTATTTTAGTCGAACGCGCTAACCTCACAGTGACTACCGATCCGACTGACCACCTGGGCATCGCTGGGACAATAATGTGTGCTAGTTATAATACAAGTAATTGCATGTTTCTCAAAAAATACTTAAACAATTACAAATATATTATGTTCCTGTTAAAGCTCATCAAAAGGCAAACACGTTGTGATACAATGTCTATAAACACGTCAATTAATAAAAAAACACCTAAACCAAAACTAGCAATGCAATTCCAGTAGAGGCTTCAGGCCGTTGAAATCGCTCCTTTTGTGTTATAATTATACAAGAAAATACAACATTTTTACTATCGATAATAAGAGAATATATTGTTCTTTTACCATAAAGCACCAACACTTTATTAGAGGACGGTGATAATCTGAAATTTCATAGATTAATGAGGGCCACGAATACAGGTCTAATGAGCCTTGTTGGGAAATCGAGGTTTAGACTAAAGGAATCGAAGGGGGGTGATTAAGGGCGCGTCTGGATCCGAGCGGCTCGAACCTGTCGTTAACTGTACACCAAACGTACACTATGATTAGCGAATTCGGCAGCTAAGGAGAGTAAGGCGTTCGACAATAATACCGTCTAGACTTGCCTTAGAACAAACGGTGTAGGAAAACCGCACAATATACACATAAAATTGATGCAGCTACAAGCTACAAATGGCCTGCAAGATCTAGATCACAGGAGTTTACACTTGGGAGTAATATTTTCGAATTTCATGCTCTGTTCAATCTGTGGTGATGAAAATTTTACTTAATCTTACACTACGTACAAGACGTAGGTAGATTCTGTGATAGTGCTTGCAAGCCTCGCATGTATACTTAGGCCTACTGACTGATACGAACTATCACTTAGATCGAAAAGCTTTCAAGCACGCTTATATTAAAGATGTACATTTCGGCTACTGAAAAAGCCGACATCTAGGCGATTATTTTTGAATTTCGCACAAAGCTACTCAAGGGCTATCTGTGCTAGCCGTCCCTAATTTAGCAGTGTAAGACTAGATGGAAGGCAGCTAGTCATCACCACCCATCGCCAACTCTTGAGTTACACTTTTACCAACGAATAGTGGGATTAGTAGTAACATTATAACGCCCTTACGTCTGAAAGAGTGAGCATGTTTGGTGTGACGGGCATTCGAATTCGCGACACTCGGATTACGAGTCGAGTGCCTTAACCACCTGGCCATGCCGGGCCCCAACCTTGTAGTATATGCTATAGTTCGTACACAGTTATCCACCAATACTGTTTGTCACTACAACTGTCTAGTATATGCTGTAGCTGGTACACAGATATTCAGCAAGACCATGCCCCACCAAAGTTATGTAGTGTCTGCTGTAGTTAGCACACAGATATCCACCAAGACTGTTTGACACCACAACTGTGGGGTATATACTATAGTTTTTACACACATTTCCACCAAGACCTTGTCCCATCAAAGCAGTGTAGTATATGTTATAGTTAGTACAAAGATACCCACCAAAAACATGTTTCACCAAAGTTATGTAGTATATTCTGTGGTTAGTTCACAGATATCCACAAGACCATATTCCACCAAAGTTATGTAGTTTATCTTTATTCTTGGTGCTAACGTTTAACTTTATTTTTGGTAGTAACGCTTCTCTTTATTCTTTGTACAAATGCTTCTTATTAGTTTTGGTACTCATTTAAAAGAACGTATAATTTTTCGGAAACTTTCCTCATAATTACTCTAATGAGTGTGAAAATTCTCCCTTGAATTTTCTAACATGTTTTTGAACAGGATTGAAAATCATATTTCAGAGAAAAGTTTTGTCATTCCAAACTTCTGTAGAAGATGCAGTGCTATTTATTTTATATCTGGATGTTGACACGCTTTATGGAAATAATAACGTGTTTCATTTACTTTTATTTAAATAATCCTTCCTCAATGTGACGTCCTTGGCTCTGACATGAGCTCTGAGTTAACTTTTAAGTTTCCTGTAAAGCGAGCTGTGAACAAATTCACTTTTCTTCTGGTCATAATGGATTGTGAAAAGGTATTCTTGATAAACAAAACAAAAAAACGTCATAATATGTCAACCATATCATATCTGCTATGTTTCAGACCGACGAGGCTTTTCACTCCGTAATAGAGCATATCAGGATGTTATAACGTAACCTGAGGATTACGAGTTCGAAGCCCCATCGCACTAAACATGCCCGCCCTTTCAGCCGTGGGGGCGTTATAATGTGACGGTCAATCCCACTATTGGTAAAAGAGTGGCCCAAGAGTTGGCGGTGGGTGGTGATGACTAGCTGCCTTTCCTCTAGCCTTACACTGCTAAATTAGGGACAGCTAGCGCAGATATCCCTCGTGTAGTTTTGCGCGAAATAAAAAATATATATATTAATTAAATATTTTGAAAAATATATTTGATTAGTTATACTCTTTAATAAGTAATTATGTTATTGTTTTAGTTCTGACAACTTTAGTAAATTGGCTTAATTATAAGTTAGTACTAAAACAGTTTTGGTAATTCTTATATAGTTTGGGTTAAATAATTTATTTGATTGTTATTATTAAGCACAAAAATACTCAAAGAACTATATGTGCTGTAAACGTCTCGGGTATTGAAGCCCGGTTTTAGCGTTATCTCTCTTATAGTTACTATTTAGCCAGTGCGAGACACGATTAGTTCTCTGGAACGTTTAATTCTGGATGATATTTGGTTTACTTAAAGTTTTTATGAATGTCCCATCAGTTTGTATGAAATAAAATCAAAGAGAACCTTGACTAAAACATTCCATATTTCTAAAAACATTGTTACGTCCATACACAGATATATTTTTTAAATGTTCCATTTGTCATATTTAAACTTCAAAGCCTATTTTAAAATACACCCTTCTGTTTACAAGTAACATTTTCGAACGTTATCATTTACTTATACAAAATATCTTTAATTTGTAGTACATTTACAGCAGTGTATTTATTTACTCTGTATCCAACAATCAACTGTCGGGGTAACAAGCAAGATATAGCACTGATCAGCCCTAGCTACCAGAGTTACAATTAAATATGTTGAGAACACGTGACAGTGGATCATCTGTTCTCATGAACACCTGGTGTTTATAGAACAATGACAAAGGCAATCTGTTCAAGCTTGTTGTGAACTGAAATCTACAGAAAGAAAGTGCAATCCACCGCAGTATTTTTCCAAGCGTAGTTCATTGTATTTCATACGGTGAATACGGATGGCAAAAGATGCATTTCTGAACATGTGTCTGTGTGTATTTTCGTGTAGCAAAGCCACATCGGGCTATCCGATGTGTCCACCGAGGAGAGTCAAACCTCGCATTATAAGGTTGTAAATCCGAAGACGTAATGCTGTTTCGTTTGTTTGTTTGTTTGTTTGTTTTGGAATTTCGCACAAAGCTACTCGAGGGCTATCTGTGCTAGCCGTCCCTAATTTAGCAGTGTAAGACTAGAGGGAAGGCAGCTAGTCATCACCACCCACCGCCAACTCTTGGGCTACTCTTTTACCAACGAATAGTGGGATTGACCGTCACATAATATACACCCCCACGACTGGGAAGGTGAGCATGTTTAGCGCGACGCGGGCACGAACCCGCGACCCTTGGATTACGAGTCGCACGCCTTAACGCGTTCGGCCATGCCAGGCCTATCATGCTGTTTCATCAGGAGATTTCTGAAAACGACAATTACTAAAATTTGTATTGCGACAAGGTTAAGAGTTTTTAATTGTCATTTCATGTATGCATCAGACTGCCTGGCATGGCCGAGCGCGTTAAGGCGTGCGACTCGTAATCCGAGGGTCGCGGGTTCGCGCTAAACATGCTCACCCTCCCAGCCGTGGGGGTGTATAATGTGACGGTCAATCCCACTATTCGTTGGTAAAAGAGTAGCTCAAGAGTTGGCGGTGGGTGGGGATGACTAGCTGCCTTCCCTCTAGTCTTACACTGTTAAATTAGGGACGGCTAGCACAGATAGCCCTCGAGTAGCTTTGTGCGAAATTCCAAAACAAACAAACAAACAAAAGCATCAGACTGTTGGACAATATCGCCAAGTTTGGGAAGGACAAGTTGTGGTTCTTAAGGTACATTTTGAAGGTATGTTGGACAAGCCACACCTCAAATAAAGATATTTTGTCAATGGTAGGTTGCAGGAGAAATTTGATGCATAACATAAGAAAAAACAATTGGAGTTTCTTGGACACGTTCAGTGACGTTATGAAGAAATAAGAAAGTCTGGTCGTAACTGAAAAGATTGAAGGAAGGAGAGATTTCGGAAGGCAAAGATTGACTTATGTCTGAAGAGATGAATGTATCAACATTGGAAAACCTTTATGCCTCAAAGATAAAAGATCTGTGAAATACCATGGTCACCAGCTTCCTGTTTGGATGTGGTAAATGTATAGAGAAAAAATTTGAAAAAGGATGTTTCCTGCAGTCTTTCTTTCAAGCCTTAAATTTTTTCAGTAGTTGTGTAAAGTCTAGCCTACATGTCACGATTAAAGCAAATTGCATATCTAAAGTTTATTTTTAGCAGTTTACGTTATTGTCAAGGCAACATTCTAAAATATTGTTCCCAGTAAAATCATACATTATGATCACCACTAAACATATATCACATTACAGTACACTAGAGTATTATAACTAGATGATGCGAGCTCTAGTAAACATTCACATTAGTAGATTTATCGGTGCCTTCTGATGAATTATTTAGATTTAGAATTTATATTACATCTTTCTTTGTTCTAGTTGAAAGAGGTATAGTTTCTAAAATTTAGCAGTAACTTGAATGTACACTTAGATCAATTGTCAGAGCCTATGGATACAATTTCGAGATCAATAAAACACCGCAAAAGATATAAATCGAGCGTGTATTTCAATAAAACTAATATAAGATATTTATTGGTTTTACCATTCGAGATAGTGATCATCCTCATTTATTACGAAAAGTAGAACCTGGTTGTTGTGGTAATTATTATGGTGTGATGTTAAGATATCTAAGGCTGCATAAATCTTGTGAAGTACTCTCTCAGTGGTGTCAGAAGTGGATAAGTGTGTTGGACGCCCATTTGTGTAAGCACGCCCCCACTATTGTGCGGAGTCCCGAGCGAAAGAGGCAGAAATCGTCACCCAAATTGTAGGAAATAAACGTAAGGAACCCAGTAATCTTTGCGGGCTAGGTCTGTCACTTTCAATCATTCCCAGTAGAAATGCATCAAAATTGGGAAAAATTGCTCTCAGGAAAAGAAAGAGATTCCAATAAAATTAATCAAGAGCCCAATGCCTTTCAGGGCTCGTCTGTAGCACATATTCTCTTACTTAGCTTGATCAAATAAATCGGCTACCTCCCGTACTTTTAGTGTGCGTTGTCCTCTGGTAAGACACGCTAAGTCTCCGGATTTACAACACTAAAATCAGATATTCGATTATCCTTGGCGTACATAGTAAACAGTCCGATGTAGCTTTGCTGAAATAAAACACTTGCAAAAATTGCCTCACACGCTTCTATGCCTTTATTATAATTGGACTCGAATTTAAGAAACGTTATATGTTTCCTTTTTGTTAATTACAAGATACACAATGGAGTATCTATGTTCTGACCATCACGTGTATAGAAACCTGGTTTTTAGCGTTACAAGTTTGAAAACTTGCCGCTGAGCTACTGGAAGGACAACTGTAAGAGTTACATTAACTAAACTAACATTTGAAGCATAGCATATGATTTCAATCTCTTCTTCTGATCTTAACCAATAGATGTCACTTTTGTTGAATGATGACTGTAAAGGAAGTAAAAATGTTACGATTACATAATGTTGTGATCTGTAAGTTGCTTTCACAATACATTTTTAAAATGTTGTGATCTGTAAGTTGCTTTCACAATATATTTTTAAAATGTTGTCTTACAGTCATTAAATATGGTATATAGGACTTATAAAATTAAATTAACAGTATAATTATTTAGAATTTTATTACAAATTCAAAATTGTGTTACGACGTGAACCTAATATCAGTAACAGTGATAGTAATAATTTATTTAGCATAGAATATGGTATATTAATAATATGCCAAAGGAAGGGCCAGATATATCAGGCTGGCAACGTTTTCATCAGTGATATAATTGGTGGTTCTTTAACTACCAGATATTCTTCAGAATATAACACTAGTAGTGATAGTGTTTGATAAACTGTTATTGTTACTGGTGCCGTTAATTTTGTTAACTTTAATAAGAGTGTGAAATAACCAAGATGGACTAATAGGTCCCATGTCTGAAATTATTGTATTATCTATTTCAACATATGTTTTTGTCTTTTTCAGTGTTCTATTTATTTTAAGGAACTGTGTGATTCAGTGTGAATGTTTAAAGCATTTTTAAGTACAATGAGAATAGTTTTTAGTTTCTACTACTCCAGTTGGTTAGCTTGATAAGAACTTATAACTATTCAGTACTTAATATTTATTAATGAAAAAGTTTAACTCTGAGAATAGACTCTAGATCAGTGATTATCAGCCAGTGAGCTTTGACTCATTGTGAAATATAAACAAGTCTAGAGTCATTAACTGCATGTGCAGATCTTTATTACTGTGCCTTAAGGTGCAGTAAAGTTGAAAACTCTTCTCTAAGTCACATTCAGTCCATGTGGAAGTACATTTCAAACTCCAAAGTGTTGCTTTACTTCAAAGGGTAACACTTCATGAGGAGCACTTTATATGAGAAGTGATTTCCTGAAAGTTAAAGATGGGATTAAATTTTATTCTCATAAGATGAGATGTGCAATGCCAAAAAAATTGATCCATGGAGTCCATATTATAACCACTTACATAATCATTATACAACTGGACATTACAAACAGAGTTAACTGTAACACTTACCTACAACAGAATAACCAATGCATATTTTGATTCTGGACATTTGTTATACACTAAAATAAATATATAATTAATGGTGCTTATGACTAGCCACTTTGTCTTTTGTTGTATAGTAGTAGCTATTCTCAGAACTTCAGTGAATGGGTCAGAACTTTGAATTTTAATATTAAAAGGCATATTATTATTTTCTGCAATGGAGATTTGAAAGGATTTACTTTTTATATGGGAAGGTTATTGGTTTTGTGAGGAGATAAATAGAGGAATATTTAGGTGTTATTATTTGTAAAATCTTAAACCTTTCACTGTAATGAACAGAACAAATATGTTCCTATGTCTTGCATCAGAAAATTTGAATTTAAGGATAATAAAGTTATTTTAGCATTGTGAAAAACTGGTGAGACCTTATTTTGGATACCACCTGATCTGAATAGACTGGTGATGCTTTATTTGGAGTACTGTGATATAACAAGACTAGTAATGTCTTATTTGGGGTACTCTGATCCAGCAGGAGTGGTGATAATTTATTTGTAGTACACTGTGATCCAATAAGATCAGTGATGTCTTATTTGTGGTACACTGTGATTCAACAAAACTAATGATAACTTGTTTGGGGTACTATGGGATCCATTTACGATACAAAAGATATCAGCATGAGATACTTAAAGTTTTGGACTCATTTTCTCTTTAAACAGAATTAGGGAAAGATGTTAGGGATTGAAAATTGCAATAGTGGTTCTGTGGGCATGAGTGATGTTGACAGATTAATGCATAGGTCTGTGGTATATTAAGTAAATCCAAATGTAAAGTGGATATTGAAGTATAAATAAGAGATGCTTTACAATAGTATCAATGAGTTGAGTTGTGTTCTTTATTTCAAATTGATAATGAGCAGGAATGCTAACAAAAAATAATGAATAATTTAAATCTATGATTTTAGTTTGATCTATATTTATGGACTGGCATGCCACTAGCTTTGATGGAAGTCCCACCTATTTTCAAGAGTTTTAATGTGAACAACACTGGCACATAATGATGTCATTGTGTAACAAAAGCTCTCTACCAACAAGGGGGTGACATCTTCAGGTGTAGAACTCCCCCTGTACACTTGCACTTGTAACAACTTCATTCTTTTCCTTGGTATTGTATGATGCATTGTGATTTTGCTGAGATTTGTACTGGTTTATTGAACTTTAGTTTCATCTTATTAAATTTGAACTAATTTTCACTGCTTTGTTTTCCTACATGTTACTATGACTTCTACATGAATTCATACAGAACCAATTTTAACTATGGCTTCAGGAGGATTATTAGCCATGGATAACATGACAGCTATTGTGCATCAGGTTATGGAATCCATTGTACATGTTTAGCTTTCTGTGCCCATCCATTTATCATTTATTCCTTCTCAGTTTGATAATATACAAGTACAGAGGTAAGTCTATGGATTTACAATGCTAAAATCAGGGGTTCAATTCCCCTTGGTGGGCTCAGTAGATAGCCTGATATGGCTTTGTTATAAGAAAAACACACATACACAATGTACAAGAAGATTAATTCAATCACTTTTTTCCTCTTCTTGTTTTTGCTTTAAGTGGTTCATATATAGTTGAGGAAATGCCTCAGCCTTCCCCCTTCATTTTAAACTTTTATTCCACAGATATATTACATTCTTTCAGTTTTTCATGACACTTCTTGTTCTTTGCTTCACAAGCCTAATGTACAGGATTGTATTTCATTTCTCCTGTCTCCACTGACATTGGTGTTCATCTAGACTCCTGTGTGGACCAACTTTGTACCAGTAACTTTAATCCTCACCCTCGTCCTTTATCTAATTCATATGACCATTCCCAACTTTCTGGAATCACGGACTGAAACTACGCAGCACTAGTTTCTACTCTCTTCTGTGGTTCTTGTCTCTCTCAAGAATACCCTTCTATCACTGTTCTTGAGATAGGTCATTCTACCTCTTGGTCTTCCATCTGATCTTCCAAGCCTTCCACCTGATCCTGCCACATAACTCATCAGGGACTATTCTATCACTTCTCTCTCATCATCCCATTTCATTTCCTTTTACTTCCAATTCTATCTCTTGGGGAGAAAGTATCAATTTTTTTGTTTTTAACAGATGTGCCATCAAGAGGGTATATAACTTTTCTCCAGGATTTTACTCGTATTTCTTTGTAGTTCCCAAGAAGATCAGGGATTAATATGTATAATTATCCTTTCCTTTCTCAGTCATTTTCTGGTCATTCCATGCTTTCAAATAGAAAAATTTTTTTCTCTCTATTGGTCCTTTTTCTTCAGAATGTGGAGGACCAAGGTTGACATATCAGACAAATTCTTTCATATCCTGTTTGCCTAATCTTTCAGATGTATTCTGCACTTCACCCACTAGAGTCATGTCCTCCAGTTCTGTGCTGTTTCTTTTAGCATTTTATCTGCCCCTTACATATTTAGCCATGTCTTAAGGGTCTTTGCTCATCATGTTTGTAGACTGTCTCCAATTTCACTTTTACATAAAAGAATGGCTTCTCTCAGACCATTCCTGAGAGAAATTCTCCCTCTGTGCTTCTATTATTCAAATTTTAGAATGTCTGAATGACAGTATGATAGTATTTTGACACAGAACAAGAGCTCATATCACATTAATGCACTCAAATTTCTGTCCATAAAGCATAATCCCATTATTTCCTGTTTCTGATGGGTTGTTTGATTATGGTCAATTCAGATTCACTATTGTTTTACACATCAATCACTAAGGTGGTATCTATTCTGGAATCCTTTATTTTCAAACATTGGATTTAATATTTTGTGTCCAGTATTCTGGCATTTATCTAATTGTCTTTTGTGCTGAGAAGTATAAACTTTGTTGCAGATTGCCTTTCTTGGCTGGACTGCATTCTCCATATGAAATTGTCTCTTGACCTACATTTTTTTCCATTAAGTTTGTTCAAAGTTGGGCACATTTTTTATAGGTATTTTTGCCACACTTTCAACTTAAATGTTTTTCATTTTTGGTTGTATTTACCACATCCTTTAGTTATGTCCATCAATGCTCTCAGTCAGCTCTGATCTCATATTTTTATTTTCCCAACTGGGGTGTACAGAAATAATATTTTCCCCCTTGCCCTACTCGTGAATAAATTTTTTAAAAAATTCAAGAAATTAATTCTTTCAGTGGGGTTGATAAAAAGTTCAGTGAATACCTATTGAGTAAGATGTGGTAATTGTCTGGAGTGTATAGAGGCAGAGCAAAAGCCAAAGCCTTCAGTAATGGAGGTGGTGAAATTAAAGATTTCAACAGAGTTGTAAAGAAAAGTAGCCAGTTGGCAGAATCTGGACAAACCATTTACTCAAATAGTTAATGGACCTTTACCAGGGCCACTTAGTGATAGGGATCTATAAATCCAATGCCTTGGTTAGGATCAACTGAACGAGCCAGAGAATTAGATGTAGCGGAAATGGGAGAACACCGAGAATACCCATTTTTACGGAACAGGTACCAGATAATCTATCTGTTTTGTGCTCATAACTGAAAAGGAAATGTACACAATTATAAAAGTACATAAATTAACTTCAGTGTGTTTCTAGTTGTTTTAGTGTTAGATAAAAATTATACAGGGATGTTCTTTTGTAAGGGGAGCTCATCTTTGTCTTTAGGGTGGCCATGAGGGAGGTTCAGAGTTCAGCTTTATTGTAGTATTTTGTTGAGAAATAGACTAATCTTTCACTGATCATTTCAGTGTTATATGATTTGTGTAAATAGGCAATTGGGGAGTTTTAAGGCTAATCTAAGAGTTTTTTTGTTGTAATTGCATCACATTTTTTATACTTTTTGAGCAGTTGAAGGTGATTTGGCATCCATACTTATGACAGATCAGATATATGCTGTGTATATTTTAATTAAGAGTTTTAGGGTTGCACCCTTTATTCCTACCTGCAATTATTTTTAAGTGGGCAATTCATTTGCTAACAGAATTGTTTATGCATTGGAAATGCAGACCATGGTAGTTGTGTATCAAAGGTTATACCTAGAAATTTAGGCATTGGATTTATTTTTATTTGGTTATTTTTGAGTTGGATTTTCACAGTTTTAACATTCTTAAATTGTTTATTTAGGCTATGGTGGAAAATAACTGCTGTTGTTTTATGGGGGTTGAGGGTTTCTCTCCAGTTATCACACCATTTGAGAATGGTGTCAAGAGATTTTTTAACTCTATCTGCATTGGTTAGTGGATATTTGAGGTGCTCCAGGTGGCAATTTTGTCTACATATTGTGAGAAAAAATTGTAGGGTAGGCTTAGGAAGGAGATATTATTGGCAAACATGGTGTATTGTAGGGGAGAGAGAACAGATCCTTGTTGTACACCTGCTGTAATATTAAATGTGTTAGAGAAAATATTGTTCATTTTGACCATAGCTGTTCTGTCTGTGAGAAGATTAGAGATCCACCTCAGGGTGGTGGTGCTAATTCCCATATTTTCAGATGATATCTGAGGGTGTTGTGCCACACAGAATCAAATGCTTTTTGTATGTCTAGGAAAACAGCAATAGTTACTTGATTCTTGCTAAATGTTCTGAGTATGGTTTGGAGGTAATGTGATTATGGACTTTGTGTTTGATTTGAGTATTAAAGTGTGGAGAGTTTGTGTTAGAGAAAGAAGCTGTGAAATATTCCACTAGAATGCCAATTTTACTGATGCCAGTTTTGGCTGTTATGTTATTGTATTTAATATGGTGGAATAGCTTATTATTTTTGTCACTAGACAGAGATATAATTTTTTTCCATAAATCTTTAGGGTTATTTTGACTGTTATCTAAATGTGTGCAAAAAGATTACCATTTTTCTTTCATTAATATATTTGTCTTTCTTTTGATTGGTCTGTATATTCTGTTAATGTATGTTTTTGTTGTCTTATCTTTCATTGTAATATGTTCCCTTAATTTTATTTATTCCAGGATAAGCCTGTGTATTTCCAAATTAAGTTTCCAGAGTTGTAGTGTGTGATCTGTGACACTTATTGCTGTATCCTCCTAGTGTTGTCTCTTTGACTGACTCAGTTTTGTATTCCTCTGGTTTTCTTGGCAACCAGAAGCCCTCCTCTTCTGCCAGTTATTTCCTCTTGCTTCAACCTCACATATAAGGAATACCATCCTTCCATCTTCATGCATGGGTTTGTGTGATTCATTACCTGTTGAACTGGGATCCTGGAATATTTCTCATGTCTCATTCCTGTTGCCATTCCATTTTGTTTCTTTATTGATGTACTTGTACAAGGTTATACTGGTTTCTATCCCATGTCAGTACATTATATTGGTTATTGTAATAAAACGTGCTATTATCTTACTAACTATCACATCTATGAATGATAATTTATTTTCTACTTCCAATATTTCATGATTACGTTAAGTTTGACTCTAGTGTTATTAAAAAAATAGTATAATTGGAATTAATTAGACCAAAGCTTGTAATGATTACCATAACTCAACTGTACATATTATGATATTGTTTGTATTTTATTTTAGAGTGTATAAATATTAGTTTCAGAAATGCTGCTTACTTCTTTACACCACTAAAACTTTTTACTTCATCCACAACTGTCATGGAATTCCATGTGCATTGTACAAGCCTTGAACAAACTTTAAACCCTTACATGTTAGGCTACGACATAATGCTGTAACCTTCCACTAATAAGAAGGAAACTCCACCTTCTCTTACAGTAATCTTCTGGAGCACTAGCAGATAATTGTAGGCTTATTCTTCCTTTGGTATTGTATGCATTCATGAATGTTTTTCCTGTATCTAGTGTCTTCAATTGATTTCCAGTATTACTTTAGTACTACACTGATTATGTCCATCCACCTGATTGTAATTTTATTTTCTAAAGCCATCATATTTTTGCTTTAGGCTTCTTTCTGTAGTATATACTGAGTGAAATATATTGGGACATTTTCTCACACTGACTCTACTGTGACAAGAGGCAATTTATCTGTTCTTTTATCTGAGATTCAGCTCTTAACCTTTTAGCTTATGTAGTAGAGCCTGCATGTGACATATCTTGGATTTCATTTTATCCATGGCAAGATGCTTTTGATGTGATAGATAACTTGAACTGTGATGAACCCTATGTACCAACAATTCAAGTAATGAGGTTATTTTCACGCATCCTGTGGCTGGTTACATTTTGCCTATTTCTTCACCAGTTTAGATAACTACTTGCTTTGTTTGTTTGCCTTCTATGGATGATTTTTGCCACCTCTTCCACCCCAACCTTTTTTATGGTTCTTAACTGCTTGATGACAAACAGCTACTTCCACCTTCTGTTGGACTTATAAAACAGGTATATGTTTATGTACTTGTTCCTGTCCAAACTCTGCATTTCCACAGATCTTTTTGTTCTACTTATCTTTGTGATTCTTGTTATGGATTTAGGTCATGATCCTCATATTTTCTTGATATCTAATTTTTTGTGTCCTTTCTTTCCACATTAAAGCACTCCTCTTTCTTTGTTCTTCCAGCTATCTGTTCATTTTATACTATCTTCACCTTAGTCCTTTATCTCCCCAGTTATTTCTCATAACCCCAGATTATAACATTTTGATTTGTTAGACATTTTGCTTTCTACTTCTTCCTTTCTTATCTCTGTTTTTACCTATTTTCTTTTATTTTGAGGATCATTTCAGATATGTGTCCACGTCTGTTCTTCAGAGTTTTCTGAAATCTCCATCTTACCCACAAACTTAAGACCTGATCTTTAAAGGTCTTTGTGATCCTTTGGAGTTTTGGGTTAAAACTGCTTGCCTACCATCTTGCAGTGTTTCCTTGATTTTTTGACTTACTGTTTCACTGTTAACTCTATCACTTACCTTTGCCCATTTGGACTCTAGTCCTGTTGGTGCCTATCTCTCCCACTTTACACTTTTTTTTTTCCTTCTTCAGTGATCCTGTTGTTCTACACATTTTTTCTCATGATTTTATTTCATGTTTCATATTCCATCTCTTTCTCATCATAATCTTTCCTGTTGTCTTCCAATTGTTCCTCTGCATTCTAATCATTTTCAGGACATGGCATTCTCTTTATTGGTGACAGAAGTTATAAAAACCTAATACAGGGTTTTTGTTCTCATATTTTTGATGCCCCATTATTGAGTTGTCATCTCTTAATTATTTTCTTCTTGTTCCTCAATTTCAGTTGGATGAATTTCTCAGTGTTTTTTGGGACTTCTCCTGGGTTATATTTAATTAATGTAAATGTTTTAATGATTTCTTTCTGGTTTTTGTTTGTCCTGTATATCATCATTTCTCCAGATTATATGTTCAGTTGCACTGGGTCTTCATTTCTGTCCTTGTATAGCTGTTTGGCTTCTCCTGGTTCCATCTTGATTGGAATCCATGATTGCTACTTCCACTCTTCTTTAGAAGGCTTCTTGTTTGGGCTAGCTGGTCTAATATGCCAATTCCAATTGGACTCTCACCCAGTGTCATGGTCACCTGGAGTTTTTCCTTAGCTCTCTTGTTGAGTGGGCTTAGCCCTCTCCTTTGCATATTTATACCATGGAGATTCTGGTATTTAAGGCAATTTATATTTGGAGACACTTTCTTTTGTAGAAGCTCTGTTTCTTCATGGTCATTGCACATGCATCCACTTCAATCCCCTATCCACCACTGAGTCTCTGCCTTTCTCTCTGCATACCTTTGTCATGGTGACTCCATCTTTCCAACACCTTGGAATATACCACCACCATCCATAGCTTGACTTACATCTCCACACTAATATCTGTTTTTCTGGTAAGGGCAGTTCTCAACACCACAACTTTCTCTGGAGTCTGATCTCCATAGGAGCATTCTCTGTATATGAGTTTTTTGGAAATGACTACTGCTTACTGGGCTTATTCTTATCTTTGGTCATAGTTGTCCAGTCAATCATTTTGTGATTATCCACTGGGACACTTCAAAAGGTTGTTACTTCAATCAACTACCTGTAAAACACCCACTTTAGGGACCCATGTCTTCTTGTTCTTGGCTTCTTTTAATATACAATAATGATGTGCATGTACAGAAAAGATTCATCTTTGTGAACCTAAGTAATATGCAACAATAATGTGTATGTACAGAGAGATTCATATTTGTGGTCCTAAGTAATATACAACACAGGTTTAGTTATTTAACAATGATAGTAAAATAAACATATAAGGCTTAACTGAAACACTTCTTTGCAAATATTATTTTACCTTTTGCTACAATGCATTGTCATGAAGCTCCTGAATTAAATTATTATACCACCATTGTTATCATAAAAAGAAAGAAGAAAAGCACAAACCTTTAACAGGTCAACATGAATATTAAGCATACACACTATAGTTAGGCTATAAAGAATCAGTTGGTAGTCTTGTTGCTAAGTGGAGATGTATATTGTTATATATTAACAAAAAGAGGAGTAAGAAAGTGTTCAAGACAGAGTGATGAAGAGAAATGTTTATAGTTAGTGACAGTAAAATGTTAAGTCATTGACAGATTGTTTACAGAAATCAAGTGTGGTATAACATGTATTTACTGTTGTGTTTATAGTAAATGTAAATAACTTTATAGTGATTAGACATTTAACATTTCTTTTACCAGAGGAAAATAATTCTAGATGTTGCTTTTTTCTTCTTCACCAGATTCAACCAAGTTTTCAAGGGAAGAAAGAAAGAATTTCTGATCTAATGTTTTACAAATTAGTTGCAGTGTTCCATGTGGTAACCTCATCATGTTGATATCCTGTTTGTTATCATTGAACAAAATCAGTACTTTTATTTCCTAAACTCAGAAAATGTCCTGGATTGCAAGCACAGAAGCATCTTCATCTGCAAATCTCGCTCCAACACCTGGTGAGATTGCTTTTTATGACATATTTCCAGTTCTCCTTCAGTGTTTTCTGACAGTGCTTTGTGGCTATCTTGCTGGAAGATGTGGGTTAATATCGTTGATGGAATCCAAAGGTCTTAATCTCTTTGTGTCATATTTTTCTCTTCCTGCTTTGATTTTTAATTCCTTGTCATCTCTGAGATTAGAAAATGTTAACTGGAAGTTTCTTGGAGCAGTATTTATTTCTAAAGCAATTGTATTTCTTCTTGTTGCTACATTTACAATACTTTTGACAAAGCCCGCTAACATTGGAAAGGCTGGTTTATATGGCATATTTTGTACACAGAGCAACGACTTTGCATTAGGATTCCCTCTTGCTTCCTCTCTATATGCAAACAGCCATTCAGACTATGCCAGTTATCTCTACCTGCTTGCTCCTATTCAGTTTATGGTTCTCAATCCAGTGGGGTTTATCTTAATGGAGATTCAGAAACAGAGAAGTCAAAACATTAGTGTGGTATCCAGAAAGACTGTCTTTTTTCACGTTTGTAAAGGGATAATATCTAATCCTGTGGTTATCATGACTGTTTTAGGTGTGTTTGGAAATTTTGTTTTTAATCACCAAGTGCCAGATGTTCTCCAGAAGTTTCTTCAGGTACTGGGATCTGCATTTCCTGCTACTGCATTATTTCTTTTAGGTTTAAACATGGTAGGAAAGTTCCAGTTGCTGCAAGGAACTGCCTTGTTACAGCCGGCAGTGATGATAATTGTGAAGATTTTGATTCTTCCTTTAATCATAAGAGAACTTGTAACAGTGTTTTCTACTAATGATTCTTCAGCTGACGTAAAAGACCTTGCCAACTTTGGGTTTTTGTATGGTACTTTTCCCACAGCACCAACTGTATTTATCTTTGCTGGTCAGTTTGGCTTATCAACAGAAGTGGTGGCTTCTGGCATGGTGGCCTGTACCTTGTTTTCTGCCCCTCTTGTGTTTGTGTCTGCTGTTTTATCTCTTGTGTCTGTTTCCAGTTCCCTGAATTTCTACTCAGAACTATTAGACACCATGACCTACGTGAGTGTCATAAGTCTAGTTTGCTGTGTGTGGGTCATTGCCATATTTTGTATGAGTAAAAAATGGAAAAACATTACACATGGGATGACTTTATGTCTCCTTATATCTCAGCTTTTCACAGCTAGTGGGGGTGTTCTTAGAAAAGTGATAAACCCACATAAAAAGTGGCTGTTCTACTTACAGTACTTTCTGGCTGCTGGAGGAACATTTAGTGCTCGGGTGTGGACAGCTCTTCTTTCTCTTCTCTTGGCTTTGCTTCAATTGCAGGGACTCTGTTTTGTACTTAAAATACGCTATCTGATCATTATAATTGGATTTGGAATCTCTCTTACAATTTCTGGATTTCTTGCAGTGGGCATGATGAATTTCCCTTTCACTCATAATATAACTGATCCAAATTTTCATTTTGGGGAAACTCAAGCAACTGTTTCACTTGTAGTGTTGGCAAGTAGTTTAATTGTTATCCTGACTAGCTTGACAGTGCAACAACGACAACAAATTCAGACTCTAGGATATCAGGTTCTTGTTCCTAACATTGATGATCCTGAAGCAGAAAATGGAACATTTTCTCAGACAGTGACTCTCTTCAGTGGTTCTTCATTCAATGAAGGATCACAACCAAGAGCTTCAAGAAGTGATCAAGAAACATCAACACATCCACCAGATATTGAAGATTTGGGTCTTTCTGGTTCAGTGAATGGTTTATCTGTTGTGGCACACCTTTGTGATACAGCTCATGGGTGTAGCAATGCCAAGAGAAAGGAGTGTGCTTCTCGTGTTCAGCGGTATATATCTGAAGAAAGGAGAAATCTCCAAGAACATGGGTTAGTGGAAATAACTTATCCCGACACAGATGAGATTGTTCGACATGTTGTGCTTATTTTGTTACTCACCCTGTCCATTATTGTTGGTCTTGCTTTAACAATCTGGAAGGTTGTCATGGATGATCTTACAGGAATATTCATAGAGTTAGAGTTTCTTGATATCTTCTTGAACTATGGTCAAGGATTCATATCGTTTGTCATTTTTGGTCTGGATTCTAAACTAGTTGTTAACCCTTGTCTTCGTGTCTGGCGTCGTATTCGTTTTGGAACAGAGGTACTAGTTCTTCCTGCAGAAGAAGAGCTTTCATTGAGCACCCACCAAACATGTGATCAGTTCCTGAGATACCATTATGATCAGTTTAAGAGGAAGCTATGTTCAGCAGCTTCTCCACAACAAGCGGAGGAGTCGCAAGAAATTTATGAAGATTATGTGTTTACTGGAGATGAACTTGTTGACTGGCTGTTAGCAGTAGGCTTAGCTCATGACAGGAAAGAAGGTGAACATTATGGCCGCAATCTTCTCTTGGGTAGAGTTATTCAACACATTAGTCACACTCATCACTTTCATGATGGTGCTTATATGTATTATTTGTCAGAAAAAAATGACTAAATTACTTCTCTAATACTAATATTAAAAACATGTTTTAAAAATACTATTAGAAACTTGATTATATGCTACTCAGTTGTGATCACCTCAAGGTTCAGTTACATAAGCTTTAGATAAATTTTTCAAGAGCATTTTTATACTTTTAAATATTTTGTTTTTAGAAAGTATATTTTAGTTATTTTACATTGTTGGCCAGTTTTTTAATTAATTTTCAATTCACTACCCAGTGTAATATTTTCTGAAAACAGTAAATATTAGTACATTTAGTCAAGTTTTATTATTTTATTTACACTTTCTTAAAGAAATCTCAGTTTTGAATTATGACTTGTAATTCAAAACTTGGAGAAAATGGAAACTATACTATTTTTGTTTATTTTTTAACTTGACTAAACAGTCTTTTTGCTCATAGTTTGAAAATTTCTTGTTTGTTAATTTTATTATTATTGTGTGCATTTCATATGAGTAAATTAAAAATTTAGTTCTGTAAACTAAAATTCGTAATACAGTTTTGTTTATAATTGTGTTAATGAAAGTAATTAGACATGATTTAAACTTGTAGTCACCAGACACATTTACGAGGTACTGGAAACAGTATTACTTTACTACACATAATACACATTTACAAGATACTAGGTACAGTAAGTCTTTACCAAACAGGAACAGCATACATTCAACTCACTAGATATAAGTTACAACACACATTTAATTCACTAGATACAAGTTACAACACACATTCAACTTACTAGATAAATGTTGCAGCATACATTCACTAGACACCAGGTACAATGCACATTCACTAGACAGTCATATGAATCAGATATGTGTCTGCAAGTCATGACATTTTTTTATAAATTGTTAGGTGAAGTTTTTATCCATTTTGCAAAGGTTAGGTTTAGAGATTCAATCAGATGTGTCAGTTATTGAACATGTAATACTTCCTAGTATTATAAATACATGACCAAGGTTTTATTATTTTCTCTAAGATACATATTTTACATACAAATATCATGTAATAGCTTCAACTACTTTTTGTTTCTACTTCATGGCAAGGTTGTGTAATTTTGTTACTACAGAAGAAAGTTATCTTCTCTTCACTTTCACCGTACATCCCAGTAATGGTAATAGCTATCTTTCATATTATATGTATTTAGAAACTATAAAGTTTATACTTTATTATAAATGAACCAGGGAAATTAATTTTAAATGTGTCAGGAGAAAAAACAACTTGATGAAATGTTGTGCTGGATGTTTTTTGAATTTTTAATTTTGTTTGAAATGTTTAATCACTCAAGTTATAATTTGAGAATCACTTAATAATTGAGACTGTGAGGAAAATTAAATTGTTTGTAAATCATTTTGAAATGTGATAAAAACGTGTATCCTTTGATTTATTTATCAAAGAGGAAGTGTCATTTGAATGCACTATTTCTCAATGTAAAGGTTTTGTGTGTGATTTTATGATTTAAATATTTATGATGAATTGAGTCTGTCGAGGTTTAAAGTGAATAGTTAGTATAATAATGTGTTCACTAATCTTTCAGGGTTAATTTGGATGAACATGAAAATGTTTAAAGGTACAGAAACAAGCATGTTGTTCCCACTTAAACTTGGTTATAATTTATGGACTGATAAATGTCTGTTTGTGACAACTCTGTGAATCAAAAGTTCTTTAAAATAAACCTATTTTCTGCTTTAAGTAGTGTTTCTGTTTAGTTTGTTTTAAATTTAAATTTTTGCAAAGTAAATTACACAAACATTGTGTTGTGTAAAAGTTAGACAATGACCTTCTGGTCAGTGTTCCAGTCAAGGATAAGAGTGAAGAACAGTGAAATATAATTCACCTGTTCTCTTTTAATGTATTGAACGTTCATTATGTGTCTTCACATTAAATTCCTTTAGAAAGTTTTCTCCCTAGGAATCCATACAATTCTAAAATTTAAATTATTTGACTTCTAGTTATGTTGAGATGAAGTTGATGACAATTTCAACTTAGATCTGGTATAAAGATCTGGTGATTTCATTATTGTGATGTCAGTCTGATGATAATGTTGACTTGGATCTAGTGTAAAGAACTGGTGATTTTGTTATTGTGATCACGAATAGAAAATGCAAAAAGAGACGATCACTTAACACTACCAACAAACTTAACCACCTCTTTCTACTATTCTCACACTAGGTACAGAAAGACATGTTGTACTGTGTCTGACACTAGGTTGGCCATACATGTTTCAATGACACAACCTGATGTACTGTGTGTGACACTAGGTGTGGCTATACATGTTCCTTACATTTGTAGTTGTCACTTGACACCCACTTCAGAAAGGAGTTGAACACACCAATCATATTGTTTGCATAAAAAATTATTGAAATAAAAATGGATATAAATATATCTTTAACCCTTTTACTTCACCTACGATGTACATTTTTCTGTTCACTGAGAAATATATATTTGAGCTACAGTGAATGAGATAAACTTGTGAAAACATCAACCCACACTACATGTCGATTTTTGATCACCTGTATGCTTGCATGAATTTCAAAGTGTGAACTTTTATTGCATTAAAACCTTAAGTTACATTGAGTCCTTCATTAATAATAATATATATAGTATAAAACCAGAAGGTTTCACATGAAAATTTGCTGATGAATGAGAAACAAATAAAAATGTTGTAAAGTATATAATGAACTTAGATGCTGAAGATAAATCATAAACCAGTTCCCAAATGAAGTGATCAATGAGGAAACTGTAGGTGTTCAACATAAGTGATACAGTAGTTCCTACACCAATGGATAAATGTAGAAATCAAAGATAAATGATAGAATAGTTCCTAAACCAACTGATATATGTAGAAACTGTACTGAAAATTAAAGATTTTTGATACAGTAGCTCCTGAACAAACTTATCAATGGAGAAACTGTAGATGTTGAAAATAAATGATACACTAGTTCCTAAATCAACTAATCAATGAAGAAACGGTAGAAACTGAAGATTATTTATACAAGTAGTTCCTAAACCAACTCATCAATGTAGAACCTGAAGATAGATGATACACTAATTTCTAAACCAACTGACTCATGTAGAAACTCTGGAAATTGAAAATAAATGATACAGTAGTTTCTAAACTGACTGATCAAATTATATACTTTAGATGTTCCAGATAAACTTTAGTCTAATTGCAAAAAACAAACTGATCATTTTAGAAATTGTCGAAGTTGAAGATTATTGATACAGTCATTCCTAAACCCACTGATAAATGTAGAAACTGTACTAGTTGTAGATAACTGATACACTAGTTCCTAACCCAAATGGTCAATGTAAAAACTCTAGTTGTTAAAAATTGCTGATACAGTTGTACCTAAACCAACTAATAAATGTAAAAACTATAGAAGTTGAAGATTATTGATACACTAGTTCCTATACCAACTGATCAATGTAGAAACTGAAGATAAATGATAAACTAGTTCCTAAAGTAACAGTAATAACTACTATCTAGTACACATACATATGTAAATAGCAATAACTACTATCTAGTATGCATATGTATTGAAATAGCAATAACCAGTATCTAGTGTACATACACATGTAAATTACAACTATCTAGTATACATACAAATGTAAATAACAATAACCACTATCTAATATACATACATATTTAAATAACCACTATCTAGTATACACATATATGTAAAAAATAATAACCATTAACTAGTACACATACATATGTAAATAACAATACCCACTATCCAGTATACATACATATATAAATACCAATAGCCATTATCTCGTACACATAAATATATAAATAATGATAACCACTAGCTAGTGTACAGAGACATTTAAATAACCAATACCTAATATACATGCATACACAAATAACAACGATCTAGTACACATATTTATGTAAAATACTACTTTCTACCATACATACATGTGTACATAATAATCATTATCTAGTATACACTCATATGTAAATATCAATAACCAGTAGCTAGTATACATACATATGTTAATAACCAATATCTAGTATATATACATATGTAAATTACAACTACTGTACATATATACATGAGTAAAAACCTACTGTCTCGTATACACATACATGTAAAAAATAAACATTATCTAGTGTATACACATATGTAAATAACAATAACCACTATCTACTACACACATTTAAAAACACAAAGACCACTATCCAGTATACATACAGTCATGTGAAAAAAGTTAGGACACCCTATGAAAGCCTGTGTATTTTTGTAACATTTTTAGATATATAGATATTTAATCTCAATATTTAAAATACTGAGAGATTATAGGAATATAACTAAACAATCAAAACTGAAGAAAAGACTTTTCAAGATCTTCTGTAAATGTAATTCTACAAAAATGAATATTCTAACTGAGGAAAAGTTAGGACACCCTCACATTTATTCCTACTTAAAATGGCTCAACTCACACACGGGTGTATCACACCAGGTACACATGATCAGAAGATCGTTACTCAGCATTTTGAATGAGGCTTGCCCTATTTAAACCTCAGACATTTAGTTTGGTGTGTTCCTGACTGTTGAAGTGAGAGAGAGCAAAATAGCTGTTGAGGCTTTCAGAAAGAAAATTGTACCAGCTTATGAGCCTGGTAAGGGATTTAAAAAGATTTTGAAATCAGCTATTCCACTGTCCCAAAAATAGTCAACAAGTGGAGGGCTTTGTAAACAACTACCAACATGCCCAGATCTGGTCGTCCAAGCAAGTTCACCCCGAGAGCAGACTGCAAGATGCTAAAAGAGATCTCCAAACAACCTAACATGTCATCATGGGACCTACAGCAGGCTCTGGCTACTGGTGATGTGAAAGTGCATGCTTCTGCAATCAGAAAGAGACTGCACAAGTTTAACTTGCATGGGAGGTAGGTGTGCAAGGAGGAAACCTTTGCTTTCTAAGAGAAACATCAAGGCCAGACTGAAGTTTGACAGAGAGAATGTAGACAAAGACCAGGACTTCTGAAATAATGTTCTTTGGACAGATGAGTCCAAAATGGAATTATTTGGACACCAGAACAAAGGAGTTGTTTGGTGTAAACAAAATACAGCATTCCAGGAAAAGAACCTCATACCAACTGTGAAGCATGGAATTGGAAGTGTCATAGGTTGGAGCTGCTTTGCTACAGCAGGACCTGAAGAGTTCACAATCATAGAATCCACCATGAATTCTACCATGCATCAGAGGGTGCTTAAGGATCATGTGAGACCATCTGTAAGAAAAGTAAAGCTGAAGCAGCCCTGAACCATACAACCTAACAATGACCCAAAATATACCAGTAAATCCACCCAAGGATTGGCTGAAAACTGAAAAAAGGAGAGTCCTGGAATGGCCACTTTAAAGCTCGAAATTGTGGGGTGATTTGAAATGGGCTGTACATGCAAGAAACCCCTCAAACATCTCACAGCTGAAAGAATTAGACATTGAGGAGTGGGTCAAACTTTCTTCAGACCAATGTCAGAGACTGGTAGATGGTTACCAGAAGCATCTCACTGCAGTTTTCAGTCAAAGGGGGTAACACTAGCTATTAAAGGGTAGGGTCTCCGTACTTTTTCCTCAGTTAGAAAATGCATTTTTGTAGAATTACATGTGTATAAGATCTTGAAAAATCTTTTCTTCAGTTGTAATTGTTATATTGTCAGAATATAATTGTTATATTCCTACAACCTCTCAGTATTTTAAATATTGAGAATAAATATCTATATATCCAAAAATGTTAAAACATACACAGGGTTTCATTGGGTGTCCTAACTTTTTCACATGACTGCATATGTGGAAATAACCAATATCCATTATACATATATATGTGAATGTCCACTATATAGTATACTTGCATATGTAAAGCAATAACTACTATCTAGTAACCAATCATATGCAACCAGCAATAACTACAATCTGGTACACATATGTAAGTAAACAGCAAAAACAACCATTATCTAGTATACATAGTATCTAAATAACAACAACCATGCTCTAGTGTATATTCATATATAAATAAAAAATATATAGTATCCATACATATGTAAGTTACCACTATTTAGTATACATACATATGTAAATAACCACTGTCTGACATATGCCCATATGTAAATAACAATATTTTTTATCTAGTGTACAAACATATGAATGTAACCATTATCTATTACACATGCATGTGTAAATAACAATATCCATTTCCTAGTATACACACACATGAAAAAACAGTAACCTCTGTCTACTAGATATATACATGTAAATAACAGTAACTACTATTTAGCACACATTGATATGTAAATAACTACTATCTAGTATACATAACTATGTAATTAACAATAACCATTATCTATTATACATGCATATGTAAAAAATAGTAACCATTATACATACATAGGTAAATGACAATAACCATTATCTACTACACATAGCAATGAAAATATCAAGAACCACTATATTCTATACATACATATGTAAATAACCAATATTTAGTCTACATGAAAAACAATATCCATTATCTTTTATGCACACCATATGTAAATAACAATAACTATTATCTAGTATACACACCCATATGTAAATAACAATAGCTATTATCTAGTACACACACATATGTAAAAAATAATAACCATTGTCAAGTATATACACCTGTGTAAATAACAAGAATCACTATCTGGTGTACATGCCTATGTAAATAACAGTAACCATTATTTAGTATACATACCTTTATAAATAACAATAACAACTATATAGTTTACTCACATATGTAAATAACATATCAACTGTTTTGTGTACATACATTTGTAAATGACAATTTCCATTATGCATTAAACACACAAAGGTAAGTAATATTAATCATTATCTAGTACACACACATATGTAAATATCAATAACCACTATCTGCTGCACATACACAGGTAAATTGCAACAACCATTTTCTGGTATACACACATATGTAAAAAACAGTAACTATTCTCCACTACATGCAGGTATGAAAATATCAAAAACCACTATCTTGTATACATGCACATATGTGAATAACCAATATCTAGTATACCTATATAGTTAAATAACCACTATCTAGTGTACCTACATAGGTAAATTGCCACTATCTAGTACATATACATATGTAAACAACCTATGTCTAGTATATATACATATGTAAATAACCACTATCTAGTATGCAAACATAAGTAAATAAAAATAACTAGTATCTAGTACACACACATATGTAAAGCAATAACTACCACTTAGTACACATACATATGTAAATAGTTGTAACTTCTATCAAGTATAGATACATATGTAAATAGCAATAACTAGAAACTGTCAAAGCTGAAGATAAATGATACACTAGTTCCTAAACCAACTCATAAATGAACAAACTGTAGAAGTTGAAGATACAGCATACAGTATTTCCTAAATCAACTGAACAAGGTAAGGAGTGTGGATGTTGAAGATGAGTGATACCATAGTTCCTAAACTAACTCATCAATGTGGAAACTGTTTATATTCAAGATAAATAATACACTAGATCTCAAACCAACTGATTAATGTAGAAACTGTAGAAGTAGAAGATTATTCACACAGTTGTTTCTAACCCATCTCATCAGTGTAGAAACTGTAAGTGTTCAACATAAATTATACAGTAGTTCTTAAATCAATATCTAGTATACATACATATGTAAGTAACAATAACCATTATCTCGTACACACACGTGTAAATAACAATAGCTACTATGTAGTATGCATATATATATCTAGTGCACATACATATGGAGATAACAATAACCACTATCTAATATACATACAAAGTAAATAGCAATAACTACTATCTAGTATACATACATATTTAAATAGCTATAATTACTATCTAGTATACATAATATGTAAATAACAATGACGACTATCTTGTATACGTATACATACATATGTAAAAACCCACTATCTGTTATATCAGGGCATCCCAAAAGAAATGTCTGAAAATTTAATACAGAAAATACATCATCATTTCTGTCTTTGTAGAAGGCTTTAATTACTAAAATAGGTTCTAAGACATGTATAAAAAAGTTCAGACAAGTAAAAGAAACTAACCCAACTCCACTTTTTCAGATCATTAATCAAATAAACCCTTATAAAGATGGATGTGTCTGAGGAGTACATTAGGCATCTTATGCTTTATGAGTTTAAAAAAGGCAATTGTGCAGCAGAAACTACATGAAACATTCAAGGTGTTTATGGTGCGAAGTCTCTCAATGAATGAAAATATTGAATGTGGTTTCAGAAGTTCAGATCAGGTGACTACAGCTTAAGTAATGTGCCACATTCAGGTTGTCCTGTTGAGTTTAATGATAACTTGCTGCTGGCTGCACTTGATGAAGATTGTGCTTCAGAGTTAAAGAACCAGCACAGAAGCTTAATTCAACCCATTCAACAGTTCACCGCCATCTGCAACAGCTTGGGAAGGTGTCAGAACTTGGAAAATGGGTCCTCCATGATTTGATCAAAGCCAACATTACCGCAAGAGTGGACATTTACACTTGTATGTACTCATGAATGTATCTCACTTTTTCGGAGAGGTTAGTGAGTGGAGATGGAAAATGGATATTTTATAAACATATTAATCACCACAGGCAATGGTTCAGTGCAGATAGTTTGGCTAAAGTACAGTGCAAAATGGACCATCATACCAGGAAAGTGTTATTAAATGTTTCATGGGATATTGTTGGTGTGATCCACTTTAAGTTGCTGCCACTCAATGTAACGATTACATCAGTCTTCTAGTGTCAACAGTTAGAGCACTTGAATGTTGCACTGAAAGAAAAGAGGCCTGCTTTGATTATTCATAAAGGTGTTATGTTACCCCACAATAATTCACGACCTTATACAGCAAGGATCACATCTGCAAAGACTGAAGAGCTAGACTGGGAAATCTTCCATACCCTCCTTATACTCCAGACACTGCCCCATCTGATTTTCATCTATTCTGAAGTTTACAGAACTATCTTGGTGAAAAATATCTTGGAACACATGAAGATTTCAAAACTACCCTCTCTACATTATTTTTCTTCAAATCCCAAGAATTTTATAGAAGTGACATTCAGTAGCTTGTGAATTGTTGGCAGGAAGTAATTAATAACAATGAAACATACATTATTGATTAACTAACATTAAAAAGCATTTTTAATCCTTTTCTTTAACCTAAAATCAAACATTACTTAAGGGATGACCTGTTACATACATATGTAAATTTCCAATATCTAGCATACAAACATATGTAAATAACCATTGTCTAGTATACATACGTTTGTAAGTACCAGTATCCATTATCTAGTATACACACAAATGAAAATAACAGTAGTCACTAACTAGTAGACATAGACATACATATGTAAATAACAAAAACTACTATCTAGTATGCACACATATGTGAATAATCAATAATTACAGGGTGTTCTGAAAGTCACTGTGCACTTATATATTTATTTACATACAAAACTGCACAGTAACTTTCCTAACACCCTGTAGTATACACACATATGTAAATAACCACTCTCTAATATACATACATGTGTAATTAACAATAACCATTATCTAGTGTACATATGTATGTGAAAACAATATCCATTATCTAGTGTACACACCCATATGTAAATAACAATGACTACTATCTGTTATACACATATATGTAATAACAACAACCATTGCCTAGTATACTTATATATGCAAATAACATGACTACTATCTAGTACACATACCTTTGAAAATAACAAGAATCGTTGTCTACTATATATACACATGTAAATAACAATAACTATTATCTAGTATACATGATATGTAAATGACAATAACCATTATCTAGTACACACATATTTGTAAATAACAATAACAAGTATCTAGTACACATACATGTGAATAACAATAGCCACTATCCAGTATAAATACATGTGCAAATAACCAATATCTAGTATTCATACATATATAAATAATCACTATATAGTATACTTACATATGTAAATAACAATAACTTTTACCTTGTACACATGCATATATAAATAATAATAACCACTATCTACTATACATACATGTGGAAATAACAATATGCATTATCTAGTATACACACATATATAAATAACAATAAGTACCACCTAGTATACCCATATATGTAAATAACAATGACCATTATCTAGGATACATACATATGTAAATAACAACTATGCATTAAACACACCTATGTAAATAGCAACAACGACTGTCCAGTTTACTAACATATGTAAATAATAGCATTTATTTAGTATACTTACATATGTAAATAAATAATCAGTACCTAGTATACACCTATATGAAAATAACAATAACCACTATCTAGTATACGAGGTCTGTTCCGATGTGTCGGTATTTGAGTATTGTTGTTAAATACCCAGGAGGGTCAGGTACATTTGACCTCTTCCTCCTTCCCGAACATCAATTTTATTATTATTATTATTTATTTATTTATTTATTTATTATTATTATTATTTTATAGCTTTGGGCCAGAGTAAAAGTATAACTTGATGCTCAGGCCCATTTCAGGGCTCAGACCATGCATGGACGAACAAGAATTTTTTTTTTTAATTCTCTCTTGTGGTTTTTTTTATGTATTTTTAAAGAAAGAATGCTACTACTACAACGTGTAGTAGCACGCACACACACACAAATAAAAGTAAGTATATTAATAATTATTATTTAATAATTGTATGATAAATAGTAATCAAGGACTAAGAGTCTAGTGCATTGTGGCCAGCTTGAGTTACATTACTTAAATACATGTTAAAAGGGGAGAGGTATTTAAGACTATTTTCATCATGTAACCATGATCACACATTAATTCATTTTTATGCCAATTCTTATTGAAGTATTTTAGAGTGTTATGCAGGAGTCTTTCAGATATTGTGTCTGTGTTTGCATACTTGTGCATGAATGTGGTTGAGGTGCTACGTGGTACTTTATAAGCTGAAGTTAGTACTGAATTTTGTATACGTTGAAGTTTCTGTTTGTGTGTAGGTGCTATGTTAATCCATGCAGGTGATGGATATTCTATTGTTGGTCTAATGTACGTTTTGTAGATTTTAAGTATGTTTGCTGGTGATGTTCCTTGGTTTTTACCTGAAAGACTTCTTACATAATTTGTTCTTTTCCAGATTCGTGTCAGTACATTTTTGATGTGTGGTATCCACGTTACTTTTGAATCATAGGTTAGACCTAGAAATTTAGCAGAAGTAGCAGTCAGTAAAAGTGATCCATTCATATATAGTTTTGGTGGATCTTTTTTCAGCTTATTCCGTCTGCTGAATAATATGACTTGGGTTTTGGGGATATTGATTTTGATTCTGTATTATTGGCAGTATTCTTCAATGCTGTTTAGAACTGGCTGTAGGTTCATTGCTGCTATCGATGGAGTGGGGGCACTTTTCCAGACTGCTACATCGTCAGCAAACTGTGATGCATAACCTAAATTTAGGTCCGACAGAGGCATATTGCTCAAGTACATGATAAATAGTATAGGGCTAACAACCCCTCCCTGCGGAACTCCTGCTTCGGGTGAAAAGGGCCCTAAGTGGGCTCCATTTACATTAACTTTACACATTCTGTTATCCAGGAAGTTGAAGAGCCAGCGAATAGTTTCCTGGGGTAATTTAATTTCCAGTAGTCTATGTCGTAGACCGTTATGCCACACTGTGTCAAATGCTTTCTCAATGTCGGGAAAGCAAGCTACAGTGCATTCATTTTTATTGAAGCTGTCGGTAATTGATTCTGTTAGTCGAATCAGGGGGTCTGTCGTTTGACGAAATTTTCGAAATCCGTTTTGTATTTCTGGTAATTTTGAATTTTCTTCTAAGTAAACTGACAGACGATTACTAATTATTCTCTCTAATACTTTGCCAATACAACTGGTTAAACTAATTGGGCGGTAGTTGTTTGGTTTATTCGCTGGCTTTCCTTCTTTCTGGAACATTAATATTGTTGCTTCCTTCCAAGAAACGGGGATATATCCAGCTGATAGTGAGAGATTAAAAATAATGCTGTTAGGTGTTCATATAATCTCTGAGTGCCTTGTTTTAGGAGGATAGCTTGAATACCATCTTCTCCAGGGTCTTTGTTTTTAGTGTTCTTAATAGCTGTTACGACTTCTGTTACAGTGATATGATTTATCAATTGTTGAGTGCTCCAGTCTTTTGCTTTTTCTTGGTGTGAAATTGTGTTGACTGGAAATACAGGTGTAAAAATGCTTCTGTTTTGATCAATAAAGTTTGTAACTGTATTATAAGAATACCTGTTCATGTGTGGTTCATGATGTGTCTTGAACGTGTTGACCAGGTGTTTTTTAAATAACTCGGCTTTTTCTGTGTTAGTATATGCTGTTTCTCCATCCAGTTCCAGTGGTGGATATACTGTGTTTGTTGTTCCTGTATTTGTAAATCTTTTCAAGTGTGTCCAGAATTGTTTAGGATCAGTTTTGTGATTTAGTTCGGAACAGAAGTTATCCCAGTTTTCTTGTTTTTGTTGTCTGATCAAGTTTCGTATTTTATTCCTTATTGTGTTTATCTGAGTTTTGGGTGTGGGGTTGCGATTTTGAATGTACTGTCTGCGGAGTATACGTCTGTTTTAAATTAAGTGTATTATGTCTTTATGCGGTTGCCATGAATGAGATGTTGTGAAGTGTTTTAATTTCGGTATCGAACTGTTTGCTGCATTTTTAGACACTCAGAGTGTGAGTGTCTAAAAAAAAAAATACGAGGTCTGTTCAAAAAATACGCGGACTGTTTGAATTGCGCGGCTCCAGTTGGTTCCAGGGGAATCCGCTTGGTGTCGCTAGGTTCGCACAGATCAGCTGACTACGATGCCATTTCCCGATTGCAGGTATCTTTATTTGTGTATTAGCTACGCGGTTTTAAGTGAAGTGCGATTTTTTCGTATGGCGGATTTCAGAATGAATGACCTGAAACAGCAACAACTTGATGTGAAATTTTGTGTTAAACTTGGAAAATCTGCGACTGAAACTTTTGCTATACTTAACACGGCTTACGGTGATGTTGCTGGGAAGCGTATGGCATGTTTCAAGTGGCATGAACGTTTTAAGGATGGTCGACAGTCCATTGAAGATGATGAGCGTAATGGACGTCCTTCCACGTCGACAAAATCAACACCCTGGTGCGGACAAATCGACGTCTCACTGTCAGGGTGTTTGCTGAAGAGTGTGGGATATCAGTTGGATCTTGTTACAAGATTTTGACCGAAAAATTGAAGATGCCCCGCGTTGCTGCGAAATTTGTGCTTCAGAACTCGTGAGCTTTTGGCCAAACACTAAATCACTATTCTTCCCCACTCCCCTACTCACCTGACCTTGCTCCTTGCGATTTTTTTGTTCCCCAAACTCAAAAGACCCTTGAAAGGAAGAAGATTTGAGACGATTCCCGAGATTAAGGCAAATGCGACGAAGGAGCTGGAGGACATTACAAAAGAAGCGTACCAGGACTGTTTCAACAAGTGGAAACACTGTTGGAATAAGTGTGTGCGTTGGGGAGGAGAGTACTTTGATGGGAGCCCAGACCTGTTACTTCTAAATAAAGTACATTTTGTTTAATGACGTCAGTCCGCGTATTTTTTGAACAGCCCTCGTATATACATATGTAAATAACAATAACTAAATCTTGTATATACAATCATATAAATAACAATAACTACTCTGTAAAAATATACATACACACATATCATATGGTTACAGACTTAATCCCAAGTGTTTTCTATTTACTAAGCTTTACAAACAAAGCAGATTGTTACAGATTTAATCCTCAGTGCTTTCTATAAACTAAGCTGTACAAACATATCAGGTGGTTACAAACATCAAACTCAGCTATATGTGAGGAAACAACTGAGGCGAAGAAACTAAAATGTATTAATTTTTAGAAAAATGTTTTGTATAATATCTTTTATCAGTAACCCAGCCCCCCAGTGGCTCAGCGGTATGTCTGCGGACTTACACGCTAAAATCCGGGTTTCGATACCCGTGGTGGGCAGAGCACAGATAGCCCATTGTGTAGCTTTGTGCTTAATTTAAAAAACAACAACATCAGTAACCCTGGTGATGAAAAGTCATTCTATATGATCTTTAATTCGTATATAAATGTGGTTTAAGTTACTCTACTGTCACTGGAGAATTCTCACAAGCTTTTAATATCTTACTAGCTTTCTTGTAAACACAGTTTTTGTACAAAAGTCTGCCCAAATAAAGAAACAAATGTGGTTAATATAACTTGTTTTTAAAAATGTTAAGAGTCAATTTACTTTTCTCTATAAGGCCCTTGTTATGACTAGATTTTCATGTCTTAAATAAGTAAGATACCTGTCTATGAGATAGGAACCTATTGCATCCTGTTTCACAACAAAAATTTATCACCAGGCAGGAACAAACTGTGAAATAAAGTTAAGTTTAAGGATAAGTACATAAAACAATCACATAATAGTAATTTTAATTTGTATCCAAAATTTAAAATTTACAATCATAGTGAAAAATAAACTGTTGGTTAAACTGGAGGTATTACCACACTTTTAGAGTGTTATGGTGCCACTACTTTTTACATTTTAGAATGCTTTGAGAGTATTTATAAAAGAATGGATTAATATCTGTTATTATTAAAAAAACAGAATTAGTCAAAAAGTTATCCATGTTCTTGTTCAGATATATATAGTAAACAAATGTGAATAAACTATGTATTTGATCTTGGACAGATTAATATGAAATGTGAGATTCAACATTTTCTGATATTAATATATTATATTTGACCCACTATAATGCACCCCTGAATGCTGAGCTATTGGATTACAAACAGAATGTTGAGCTATCTGGGCTACAAGGAGGATATTGAGCTATCTTGACCTCTAGCAGACTATTGAGCTACCTGGAAGTTGTTGATCTATGTGGACTGCAAGCAGGATGTTGAGTTACCTGAACTACAAATAGAATGTTGAGCTATCTGTACTACAAACAGGATGTTAAGCTATCTGGACTATAAACAGCTGTCTGGACTACAAGCAGGATCTTGAGCTATCTGGTATACAAGCAGGATGCTGAGCTATTTAGGATACAAGCTCAGGATCAGAAAAAAAGTTTTGAAAAGGTGGTAACAGAAGAAGAAACCATGGATAAGCAGCTAATCAGAGAAAAATAAAGAGAACCAAACAACAGGAATCATAAATCAATGTCAACATCTAAAGGAGAAGACAAAAAGGAAAGTAAACACAAAAAATATTTTTCCAAGTCATTCTCTGTTATAGAGACTGGAGACCGAGAAAGTTGCATGTGATTATTGAGGGGAACAACTGGACTGAAGGCACTACCACTGGAAAATCACAGATTTAAAGGTCCACTCTGCTGATGTACTCAAGAAAGTGAATCTGCAAGAATGCCCATAACATTAGACACATGGCAAGCTTTAAGACAATGTAAATATAGCTACAGAAGAAGAGAGGCTACAACAAAACAAAGATCAAGACAAGTTGCAACCTGCTTGTTGACAAGTGACCCCACGGTCAAACTATCTGGTGTGTAGTATAAGAGAAAAAAAATCAATGTTACGAATTACATGCTTGATGAATTTTCCATAGTTATAACACATCAGCATAAGACTGAGATTTCTGAGTGGGTTACACACCCTAAAGGCTACATTCTCCAGTACAATGTTTCACTCCTGAATAAGGGCTTTGATGAGCAGATGGAAGAAACAGAACTTGTGATCAAGCCATACATGGGCAAAAGTATCAAAACTGAAATGTTTGGTGTAAGGATAGGTGCCACTCAAAGTCCATTTCCATGGAAAGTGTCTTCAAAACAAAAAAACATCTTTGGCAGAGAGAAGTAAGCATAAACAAACTAAGACTCTTGGAATTTGAAAGGATGAAGAGTGCCTTGAACAGAGTTGATTCAAGTTTAACATTTTCTTTACCTGAAATACATTTTTAGGAAAATATTCACTTTTCTGTACCACAAAAAACTATTACCTCATGCAGTGTGGCATGAAATTCCTACACATGCCACAAACATTGAATATAATCATCATGAGACTTCCATCAGTGGGAGGGTAACACTATCTCCATGAAGACTTGCACGTCAACACAGGCTCATTCTTGCTAACAAAATACAACAATGAAAGTGAGGACAAAGGAGTAGGTCTTGGTGCCCATAATGTTAAAAATAGGGTTTGACACCAGCAATGGGCAGAGTTTTTATAGCCTTTGCTTTATATCTGTGTTCTCAACAAGAAACAAATGAAATATTTTGTACAAAAAAAGAAAAAAGTTATTAGAATCAATATGTTTTTGATTAAAAGTTTTGAATTATTGATAACCTTAACTTGGGACCTTCAGTGGCACTACAAGATGTCTGCAGACTCACTCCTCTAGAAACCAGGTTTCGATACCTGTGGATGGCAGAGCACCACTAGCCCATTGAGTAGCTCTGTGTTTAATTCCAAATACGCAATTCAGGTAATTGTTGTTTAAAATAACCGAACATTCAGTCAGTATGATGAGGATGAATTACTTTATTTTCTCAAATAGTATTTCTAGAAACTTAAACACTTTCACAGGTTTCACAAACTGGTATTTTCATCAAGTATTTTAAAAGAACATTCCAACCATTTCAACAAAAGAACATTCTTACAACAACAACAACATAGGCCTTATGTCACTTTTGTTTTTCAGAAATCTGCATAATTGTGAAGAAAGTAAATTAACAAACGCAAATAAACATTTGTCCATCGAAACTAATGAATAATTAATTGTGACTGTATTTTATGTGCTATCCAAACACCAAAGGTGTTGTTGTATACTGTTTTTAATATTTTAATTTAAGGGTTAGTTACATAGTATATGGCATACTGATTTTCATTAAATATGCAATGATTTATGAGCTCACAAAGAAGAACATTTGTTGGAAATTCAGCAGCAATTCAGAATAACTACTAATTGATTGAAGAAAGAAATACCCAGAATGGCTAAGAATTTGACCTTCTATAACGAAAGCCTAAATTAAAAACGTAATGCCTCATGTATTCCAATTAATCGAAAGTTCGAACAGGTATGTAAGATTTAAAGGGGCATGTCAGCTTGGTTAAAGTCATATTCCTACCCCAAGATCCTTTACAAATTGGGTCATAACACTGTATTTTCACCAAACAATAACTTTATGTGCTCTAAACACACTCATACCATACACTGACCATAGAAGACGTATCCCTAATGTTTGTGAATTTCTCAATTCCCAAGTTTTATTGCGTTTTCTCTTGACCAATACCTTTAGCCACGCTGCCTTAGTTCATCCTTACCAGATAACAACCAACGTTTACTCTTCATCTCGGACTCATTCCTCTCCTTATAGTTTAGTTATCATGTATAGAGCCAGGTTTATGTAGGTATAAGTTAGGTCGTGAAAGCAATACCGGCTTGTACTCTAACGATCCTGGGCCTGGCATGGCCAAGCGCGTAAGGCGAGCGATTCGTAATCCGAGGGTCGCGTGTTCGCGCCAAACATGCTCGCCCTCCCAGCCGTGGGGGCGTTATAATCCCACTATTGGTTGGTAAAAGAGTAGCCCAAGAGTTGGCGGTGGGTGGTGATGACTAGCTGCCTTCCCTCTAGTCTTACACTGCTAAATTAGGGACGGCTAGCACAGATAGCCCTCGAGTATCTTTGTGCGAAATTCCAAAACAAACAAACAATCTAATGATCTGAGTTGGAACATACGAAATCAAGTTTTACTTTCGATCATTAGAGTTCACTAACATTTCAACTGTCTCTCTATAGAGACATTTTTCCAGTTATAAGTTTAAAACTTCACTTTCGCATTTTATAAGTGCATCAAGGTTAAGAAAATATTTGGTAAAACAAAATTATCCTCAAATATATTTTAATCTAACTTAATAAAATGTTCTTACGAAATTAAACTAAACACTATATATACTAAATTTACGTTTGTTATTATATCTTAGATACAGATGAAACTTACTAGAATAGACAGCAACTGTTGAGGACGTCGTTTCGAAGATGAAAGAAGGTTGTTGTTGTTTTGAATTAAGCACAAAGCTACACAATGGGCTATCTGTGCTCTGCCCATCACGGTATCGAAACCCGTATTTTAGCGTGTAAGTTCGCAGACATACCGCTGAGCCACTGGGGGACGATGAAAGAAGGATGAATTTCGAAACATCTTCCATTACAGTTGTCGTCCATTCAACTAAGTTTCATCAAGAATATTCAGCCGAAACACTCGGTCACAGAATATTTAAACTACTCTGGACGAATTTCATCTACTTATAAATATTTCACTTTGATATAACCAAATGATCTTGTACTACTATTATTAACAATCACCAAATAAAACTGTGCGATCTCTAAAACATAGCATTAATTTCCATGATAATTCACACTACATGCTAATAATTTTAATATCGAAATTAAAACATTTTATTTCTAGCATTAATGAAAACAACATGTGCACTGTACCTTCAAATAACACCTTCTCGATTTGTAATCACAATTAATTTTAACACTGAGATCGAATCATTAGTTTAATTTTTCATTTCTTGGATTACTAAAATCGCATACATGTTGTTGTTGTTGTTGTTTTGAATTAAGCACAAAGCTACACAATGGGCTATCTGTGCTCTGCCCACCACGGGTATCGAAACCCGGATTTTAGCGTGTAAGTCCGCAGACATACCGCTGAGCCACTGGGGGGCAAATCGCATACATCGTTTTATCATTGATCTGGGCTAGTCTTAGCTAGGTCTGTTGAGATTCCATTCCTTTCCACTACTTGTCCAAGAAACTCTACCCATATTGTTCTGGCCTCATCATAAATCCCAACATTTGAAAAAACTGTAGTTGTTTTCTCTTCCCTTTGGGTTAGATTGGAGTATGAGGGATATAGCCAATCAGATGTATCAGACATGTCCCCACACGGAGTATTAAAATCATTTTTAGAGTTATAAGTTCTCGGGCTTATCATTGTGACACTGGTGGCAGCAAAAGAAACAAAGAGTTAAGATGACCAGAATAAGATAATGTTGGACGATTTATACATCGTGTTGCATGACAATATATATCTATTTCATTATTTAGAAAAAAAATTACAATGCTGTACAAAAGTGTTAAGACAAAGTCAACAATTAGATTCTAAGCTACTTTCATTGTTGCAACATATTTAATCAAAGCGTCCTTTGGGATTTTATTCAAAATGTTTCTAATACACTCTCATAATGTTTCTTCGGAAACACTTTTGGTTTGTTAAGCTTTCTATCTATCAAATTCCAGAACTGCTCAATTGCATCGAGATCAGCGTTTTGTGAGGGTCGTTGTATCATTTGAATCACTTCAGCAGCTTCTTTCTTAACTAAGTAATTTCTTCGCACATTGAATGAGTGTTTGAAGTCATTATCTTCTTGGCAGTAGAATCCTTTACCAATAATATGCAAACCACTCGATATATCACGATATATCAGTATATGATGGTACTTCGGCTTGCCCATTATTTCATCTATTTTGCCTCAATGCACAGCACCTACCGTAAACAGCATGGGGGAGGCAATGTGATGATAGGTGCTATGAACTGAAGCATCTTTCACCGCTTTTCCGTCAGACGTACAACCTACACTTTGAAACAAATACTTAAACTTGGACATACCCGTCTATAACAGATTTTTCGAATCATCAATAGTTCAGATTTGTACTTTACAGCAAATGTCTGTCTCTTGATAATATCTGATGATCGAAGTAGAGTTTTTAACAGCTACACGACCAAATATTATATTCTTGTTGAGTCTCCTTAATACTGTAGATCTTAACAGTTTTCTATCACTCGTTACGTAGTTGTTTATCTCATGCTTAAGATCAGTGACAGTCTTTTATCTGTCCTGAAGGCTACATAAACGAAGATGCTTAACATCAGTATCATTAATTTTAGGCGTTCTCTTTTTTCCTTTCCTATTTCCTGTCTTGGTCTAACAATCTAAAACGTCCTTGATGGTGTTTGAGGAATATTTCATGTCGACAATAATTTGTTGGAGAGTCCAACCAGCATAAGTTAAATTCATGATGTCCAACCAGCATCAGGTAAAGATTTTATCTGAACTCTAATGAGAATTCTTTATATTTTTTGGGTAGTGACATATAAGCAAAACTTAATATATATATACATAGTGTTTAACACTGTTTGTATGAAAATGTATTTCTGTAGTGCTATTAAGCTGATTATGTTTAACATATACCGGTACCATACGCTAGCCTCCTTCTAAACAGTTAAGACAGTGCATGGAATCCCATGACAGCTATTTCATACCCTAAATTTGATAAGTATGTTTATTCAAACAGAACCCGAATGACATGTCCTTGGTACAAGAATTCGGTAATTCTGAAGAATGATAAGTATTCTCACCTTGATTCATTCAATTGTCAACAGGGGTCAGTGAAGCATTACCACAATATTGGAATTTACATTATGTAATGGTGTGGAATAATTAGGTGTATGAAATGGAAAGAATGACAAGATATTGTCTTCTCCTAACGCTTGTTCACAGTACTGTATGTCATTACAAATGACAGAAGATGGCATGCTTGCCTGTCATACTGCCACAGCAATAAACAAAGCTTTATAATGCCCAGAAAATGACACATAACCTGAAAACGCAATAAACGATTTAGAAAAAAAGGTATATTTTTATTGTGTTATATCACACATTTCTACGTTTCCACAGGACATACAAAAATTCTCTGTTAAAATATTCAAATAATTCCATATGAATTTATATATGAAATCTTCATTCTTACTAATAAGAAAACTAGGTAACTTGTTTCATATAGATGTGTTAATATTAACACATTAAGGATTCTTGTATCAAATTGCATTAAAGGGTGTGCTAATTCGTACACTGGAGAATATTTCCAAAAAGTTTCTACCAGATTAAAAAGAAAACTTAAAACCTTCTTTCGTTGTGTTTGAGCACAAGACTCAAAATAATAACGTGTTTTGGAACTTTTAATTTCTTCAGATGATCCACACAAATGTTCAGTCTTCTATATTCTACTTCAAGAGTCGTCTATGGCTGTCAAGTGGAACAACTCAGTAGTCGTACACAACTGGCTCATACTTCTGGTATTTATCAATACTGGCTTTCAATGCTGAGATTGTATTGACACCATTTTTTATTCTGAGCGAATTCCATGGTTGATCTATTCTGTGTTAAAATGGCTACTTTTTAGTTTGTCTTCTTAATGTATAGTTTTTCACCTTGGTCTCGTGTATTGGTTTCAGTAAGTACTGAGTCAAAGTCCTCAATCAATACATTCAAATATTCTTGTCATTAATAACCAGAAAAATTTTAGTATCGTCGGCAAATATATACAATCTGAATGACTCATAACTGGTTGCAAGTCATTGATATAAATAACCATTTTTTGTTTTGTAATTAACCACAAGGCTATACAGTAGATTATCTGTTCTCTGCTCACCACAGGTATCATAACATGGTTCCAGCGTTGCAAATTATCAGACGTACCGCTGTACCACTTGGGGCTGAAATAACGACTGAAACAGGATGAAGCACATTTCCTTAATAACTTCCAATAGATGCATCTATATAAATAGAGAATTCCTTACTTCCACTATATACTCGTTGTATTCTGTCAGGCAAAAATGATGTAAAAATGTCAAGTATCAGGTATGATTTAGCATTGTCATGTATCTGGTAGCTTTACACTTTACCCAGTAGTACTAAGTGTGACACTTTATCAGTGGTCGTCTTAAAATTTAGGAAAATTAAATCACCACATTCACCATTGACTAACACTTCACAACAGTCTTCCATCACATGCAATTACTGTAAAGCTGTTGAAGACGATTAAAAAATCTAAACTGTTTTTTGTTGAATAATTTATTTCTCTTAAAATGTTCAACATTATTGTCTTTTATAATTGATTTAAGCATTTTGTTCATGTGGTACATGCCAAACTCATTGTTCTAAACTTCAGAAAATTATATACATTGAATGTCAAATTTACTGCTCTGCATTCTGTAATGTTACATGCGGTATATGTCAAACTGATTTGTATACAATTCAATAATGTTACATGTAATACATAGAAAAGTAATTGGTCTACAATTTAACAATTTTGTTTATGTGGTACACGTCAAACTGATTGATCTAGATGCAACTCAATAATTATGTATACGAGATACCTCAAACTGATAGATCCACAATTTTTAAATAGGTTTATATTTTCTTTTTTAAAACAGCAGAGTTCCCCGCCGGCACAGCGGTAAGTCTAGTGATTTACAACGCTAAAATCAAGGGATTCGATTACCCTCTGTGGACTCAGCAGCGAGTCCGATGTGGCTTTCCTATACTTAACACACACAAACACATAAACAGCAGAAATTCTTGTTCTTTTCTACTTAACAGGAAGATTTTTTTTATTTCTTGGTGACCCAAGTGCAATTTTATTAGTGTGATAATTTTGTCATTCAGTTCTTCAAATTCTGAAATTTATCATATTAGATCCAATTACTTTATTATACTTCCCTTCTGTAACATTTTTAGTTTGTTTCATTTAAAAAGGGTTTTTAGGGAGTTGACATTTTTATTTTGACTAATAAAGGTATCATTTTCCTTGTTCTTTTTTACGACACCAAATTTTGGATTTCAATATTCATGATGGATAGAACAAAGATTGCACATCCAAACCAAACCTTGTTCTTTATTATCATGTTTTCTTACATGTTCATTATTATTTATGTTTATATCTACTTCGTAAAAAATTATTTATTGTCTAGAAAAAGGTTCAACATTTCTTCTTTTTCTCAATTTTATTATAAGAGTTGTCACATAAAAAAATAGTGTAATGAATTTTAAGAGAGGGTGGGTGGGAAAGAAACCCAAAACTCAAGCGGTTTCGAATACTTGACTAACATGTTTTATTTTCCTGGAGAAGATTGATCAATTATTTGAAAGCGCTAAAGAGTGATTTTCCCCTTCACATTTTCATTTTTTTAATTATTCTTCTTTATTCAGATGTATCCACCTGACGAGTCCTCAAAGCTAAAATCAACAGATCGATTTCCTGATGTGAACAAAACTACAGGGTGGTCGCTAGAAAAGCGGAAAATCTGAGGGTCAGATGAGATCATGAATAAAATGCGTGCTTACTCATTTCTATTTTGATTTCTTCACATCATGAATAAAATGCATGATTTTAATATCATAAAATACGTGCTTACTCATTTCTACTTTGATTTGTTTTAGGTTCTATTTGATACCCACATCATGGAAGGAAACAGGAAACAGCTTTCAGACTTTCAAAGGCAGGTGAGTGATTATTCTTTTCAAAAGTGAAAATCCGACTTGGGGACTGACAAAATGTCTAGCTGTGTTACCAACTTTTTTTTCAACGATTACAAGGCATCAGTTTAATAATGTTGTTGCAACTTTGAAACGAGAAGGTCCTGAAACAGCTGGTACACGCCAAAAAGGAACGGGTGCAAAGAAACGAATTTTGGACGAGGCACGTGCCACAGTGAAAGATTTGGCTGTTTCACCTGTGCGACACGGTGCAATGAACAGACGTCATTTCAGTCAACGAGAAATCGCTCGACATCTCAATATATCGAAAACATCAGTGTTTAAAATTCTCAAAGAAAGTGAATTGAAATGCTATCGTCGAATAAAATGTAACCTCCTCAGTGAGCAACATCAGGAAATGCGCAAAAACAAGTCGCTTTCACTGATCAATCGCTTTGAACCAGATTGTGCTTGGAAAAGAGTATGGTTTTCGGACGAAGCAAGGTTTTCATTGCGACCGCCTTTGAATACACAAAATGATTGCATTTACCGAGAAGTGCGTGTAAAAACTGACATACCTGAGGAAGATCTGCTTGTGGAATATGACAATTTGCAGCCATCTGTTCTTTGTTATGCTGCAGTTTCATAGTATGGCAAAACGGAGCTTCGATTTCTTGAAGGATATTATCAGAGTCCTGAAGGCAGGAAGAAAAAACAATAAACCAACAAGTTTATTGTAAAGAGATGTGTCCACAGATGTTCAGCGATATACGAAATGTAATGGACGACCAAATATGGACATGGCAGCAGGATGGTGCCAGGGCTCACACAGCAACGGCTTCAGTTCAATTTCTTCAGCAATCTACTCCTGATTTCATTGAACCGGAAGATTGTCCCTCCAAAAGTCCAGACTTAAATTCATGGATTACTGCGTTTGGAGCTTGTTATTAACAGAGCTTCAGAATTGTCGACTTGACATAAACTCTATTGATGATTTGAAAAAGAGCTTGGGAAGAGCTTGGAACGATATCTCACAAGTTACCCTTCAAAACGCTACACGAGCTTGGATTTCTAGGTTAAGACGCTGCTCTGAAGTGCACGGACGACATTTTGAGCATCTATGAGTGTAATATAACATATGTCTTTAAAAAACTTTGTAAAAGTTATTATTTGTAAAAATAAATAGCTGTTTGACAAATTTTCCGCTTTTCTAGCGACCACCCTGTAATTTTTTCCCGATATCACAACGGAAAGTATACATACTTACAACTCTAAATTCAGGGGTGAGATATTCCTGTGTGAACACATCGGATTACCCTAGGAGGCCCACCTATGAGAAAAAGACACACACTCAGCACACCACCTGACGATGCTTAGTAAAACTACCGAAGTGTACTGTATGTAAAGAAATTACTTGTTTTATCCGTAGATAACGTTTTAATTTTTATGTGAATTATTGCAACAACTTGCTTTGAAGCGACATCTACAATTCTATGGTAAATTATCTAAACTACTAATTTGTGGGTAGGTGCTTGATAAGAATAGACCTCGGTCGAGTTAAGAAGGTGAAAATGGCTGCACGAAGAATATCTAAGTCTGCAATCGACTGGGTGGCTTTTTCGGAACGTGTTCCAGAAGCTCAAAGAACAATGTATCAAGCCTTTAAGTCTAAATCAGATGGATATGTAAGGAAGTAAGAAGCTTTGTCTCATATTCTGTTTTTCACTATCAGCTGTACAGTAATGAGCAAAAACTAACTATATTAATATTGCATTATTACTATTAATAATAAAAATAATATTAGTGTTAACTAGTATCCGGAATGAGCTGAACCAATAGGTTTGTGCCCAGATTGGATACCGATAGCAACGTAAAATTTAAATACTACTTCAGACATGTTCTATAATTTTTTTTCAATGTATAGAAACACATTTCTGAATAAGTTAATCCAATCAGTTAAGACTGTAAAGAATAAACTGTTATCTACTATTAATATTTTACTAAAGCGAGCTTCTATGGCCACATTTACAGGACTATTATAATACAAACATAATGCTTCAATTACTATTTAGTACTTTTTCAGTTTAATGACAATTTCCCCAGTAACTTGTATTATGCAAGATTAATGTATTTAACCAAATGACCAATGGTAGTTATCATGCCTATTTATTTACATACTCTAATGTAAATCAGTGTCAGTTTTGGGGTTTGCCTTCAGCAAAATCCCATAGAAGTGTTTGTAAAATGCTGGATTTCCTAGGATGTTGAGTGAAAAGTTGAACATTTTCTCAAATCTTGGGTCTGAGACTGTTTGGTATTGTTTGAATGTTGAAGAGTTAAAAAGTTCAAAACAGGTTGTTCTTTCAAAACCTTGGGTTATCCCAAGGGGTGTGATGGACTTACCCTTTTGCTAAGCTTGGGACCAAAATGACTCATTTACCATCTAGAAGTTGGTGTGACTGGTAGTGTAGGAGTTAAGTGTCACACAATACACTGAATCGTACTCAATACATTTGGCAGAAAAACTGTTGGTTAAGATGGTTAAGTTCTGTCAGTTATAACTGGGGATTTTGAGGGTAGGAAGTGTTTTTAATTGGTACTTGTTTTTAGTATTTATCAAGCCTTCTCTTACTCTTTTATTGACTTCATCTAGTGCATTTGAAGGCTAACCATTCCAAAGACCAACCACTATGTTACAAACAGAGTTTGAAGAATAAAACTTTCTTAGCTGAAGATGACTTTGTGTTGCCACAATTTGTATATTTGTCTTGTAGTCTCACCAGTATCATTAGTAAATATAAAATATAATGCCAAAACCAAGGCATTAACTGTCTTAAACACCTCAGTTTAGATTCTCTCAAACATTTTGTTTTGAGAGAAAACAGGTTGAGATCCTAACTTATGCTTTGTGATTTTTCCATCTGTGACATGCAAGTAACCCTCTTCTGAACTATTCCTAACAAGTCATTGTCCTTTCTAAGATAAGGCATCCAAGAAAAAATACAGTATTCTAAATTTGACATATTCAGTGAGATATCAAATTATAACCTGTTTAGATTTGTTTTCAGTACCACTGTAGATACAACTTAAACATTTATTTGCCCTGCCACAAACAACAGAACATTGCTTGGATGGTTTTAGAGACTGATCAGCCACAACACCAAGATCCATTTCTTTGAAACTGTTATTCTAAACCAAATTATGCTCATCATTTGCAAAATGATTCAAATCCTTTAGTAAAGCCGCAGCATCCTAACAACTTTACTTCCATTGATGATGTTAAAAATGTATTAACCATTTCTTTATCAATGTCTCTGATGTAAATGAAAAAGACAAGGATCTTAACACAGTCTGTATTGGCTTTATATTACATCAAATTGGAAGATGTTATAAAACAAACCTCAACTAGAATTTAAAATCTAATAGAACCTTATAACAGTTTCCTAAATCTTTTCTGTAATGGAAAAATGGTACCTTTTTTTTTAATGTACCTTAATTTTGCACATTTATTATCAATGACAGTCTTTTAAAAAAAATCTGAAATCTTGGTAAAGTGAGTTTTCCTAGTGAAGAATCATTGTGTTATTTCAGAATAAAATGACTATCTGTTAGAGACTCCAAGCATGCATACACTATGAATTAAATTGTTTTGTAATCAAAGGGACCACAAGTCTTTTGTACAAAGTTCATTACATACAAATTAGCAGGAATTCTTCAGTAACTCCATCTTTGTAAATTACACAAGTATTTTTTTATTTCAACATATGTATAGTGATAAAAAACAAAGAAAATTGCAATGTCAAAAACTCCCAAATGCAAAATTGATTTATCATGGAGAATGTTTAGAACTTTCAGAAAGAAAATGAATCATGAGAAGGGAATTTACAGAAAGAAATATCAGCTTTCTCATGATTTTATGAGACTACATCCAATGAGAAGAAACCATGAAATACCCAAAATAAAGAAGCACTCCAATTTGCTTTGTAGGATGTCTGGAGAATTCTGATACAGTGATGTACATTGTTGAGGCTATAACAATCATAACTGACAGCCATTACTAGTTTTCTATAATTCTTCATTTCTCTACCATTGCAATGAGTATGTGATCAAAATTTCATTGTCACTGATTTCCACATAAAGTAAAACATCAGACCTGATTAGACAATCGAACCTTTCACACAGACGTTCCACATCTTCGACCCAATAGGTCATTTCTATGCTGAAAGTAGTCTTGAATAGGTTAATAGGTTCTCAAACCCTGTCTTTTCTCATAACTTAATATCCATGAATGTAATAATTCCATAAATAACTGAGCTCTTTACTTCACATAGTTTTATCTAGTTGTTTGTAAAAAATTCTAACAAAAACTACATTTTACAACCACCAAGAAAAACTCAGATACCACCTTGTTGCTATCAGTTTGGTGAAGAGGATGTAACTCACATGTTACATATAAAAACATTCCTTCCTATCTTTAATACTCTATTAAATAATCTACAAACCTCTATTTCAGTGAAATTCCTGGCATCAATCATCACAATTGTCCAAATTTAACTAGATGTTACTTATTCACATTACATCTGTTCTGACCAGTATTCTAAAACAATCTGTTTTATATCCTGTACTTCTAGTATTACAATAGTAAGTTACCATTAAAACACTTCATTCCTGTTCTATCATTTTCTCTACATCTTTTCATCAGTATTTTGTCTGCCACTAGTATGTAGTTCTAGTTTTGAACCTGTCATACTTCTAAACAAGCCAGCTTTTTCCCTATCCATGTATAAACCATTTATTTCAAAAGTGCTGTCTTCTACTGAACTGATCCCACAAATGCAACCTGAAAACCTAGCCTAGCAGCAAGTTGTACTGACCTACTTATTACTTTGTCCACATAGTTAAGCCTTGGAAATAACTAATGGAATAAAATTATGAACCATTTCTTTCTCTTTATTAATTCTTTGTAGTTAAGAAACAACTCATCTAGTCAGTCCTTTTCTGCATCATTAGTTTCTGTATATGTACTAAAAAGAATATATTACTGTTAGCACCCTTTGCTGTGTCACTTGTGTATACTCCATCACTTCTTTTTGGATAACATAATTCTTTAACACAAGCTAAAGGCTGAAGTAATTCAAAACAACCTGCTCTTTACAATTAAACTCTATTTCTAACCATATTAATTGTATTTCTATATTATTAGATTTTATATCCTTTCATGCCTAGTTATGTTTGAGTTATTTATCTTGTAAAACTAAAAATTTCTCACACCCAGGCATCATCTGGTTCATGTTTCAGCAGTTGGACAATGTGTGTGAAAAATTGTGTAATGAGATCTTTGCTGTTTCTAGGAAGATCACTGACACAGTAATTATGGAGGGCAAACTCTACATCACGTACTAAGATTGCATACAGTCAAGTAATAACTTTAATCCATGATGATGAGAAAACCCACTTGTAGTGAAAATTATATATTTAAAAGTAGCTGGTATAGGTAGAGAAGGAGCAAACAATGTTTTGATTTTCTTTGGTCATCGTCAGGTTCACAAAGAAAGAAAGGGTTACTGACCATATGTTTGAAGGTGGTTGTGTAATTGAGTGTAGGAATGTAGAGGACGTGCTTAGATGTTGGATTATATTTATTAATATAGATATAAAGGTGTTCCTTTGTATTGGTTTATAACTTTTATGAACACTTAAAATTTTGTATTGGTAATTTTTTTGAACACTTAAGATTTGGTTTCAGTACCAAGTTGTTGAGTCTCTTCATTGACAAATTACACTAATTATTTAAAAAATGATATGTTCTTGAATTTTGTTTATTCATGATATGTTCCGAAAAGGAGAAAAAGTTTAATGGAGGGAATAAAACCTAATTGGCATACTAAACACTTGAAAGGAGAAATAAGTACTGTTTGTTTCAGTTCACAGATATGTTGTAATACTTGCAGAAAAGTTAGGGATTTGGTTTTAAAAAAGTGGGAGAAATCAGAGTTTGTGAAAACAGCTAGGTGATATTGTTAAAACATGGATTGTGTTGATGGCAAGGTTTTCATTTATAACTAGAAAGACTGGTGAAATAAAAGTATATAAAACAGTAGGACTAGATAAATGACCATTTTAAAAGAGATTAGGAATCACTTCTACAAGTCTTTCATTTCTGTTAGGTCAGCAGAGATGTGGAAAAGTGCCAGAGTTTGGATAGATGTTTATCTCAATCCTTATGATAGGTGTTGCTCTGATTAAAAAAAAAGGTCCATCTTGTAGAATATATGGATGTTTATAGTATTGAACTTATGTTTTATTTAGGGTTTTAATTAGTATATAAATGCATTCAAGAACTGAAAAAAAAAGACCAGTTGAATTTTTGACTAAAATCCTTCCATGACAATAAACTTTATTACTGGGCTTTATTAAGATAATTTGATTTAACTTTAAAGTTGTTGGAAAAGTTTTAGCTCTGTTTACATTTGTTATATGGAAAAAATAATAAATTTCTTGGGTAAACTATTAAGTAGTAAAGTGGATGTACATGTAAATATTTTATGAACATGAACTTATCATTTAAATAAATAACTTATCAGAATGTATTTTGTGAGAACAGCTGATATATCATCTGAAATGTACATGTAAGAGTAATTTTCCTGTGTTATGTAAAAGTTTTAAAAGTAGTTTGGATGTAAGAAACTTCCTTCCTCACTTAGTTTTGTTTCCACAGAGTATGGAGTTATCCAGAAAATCCTCCAGCAATAGACTTTTCCTTCTATCGGGCTCGTGTGGCTATGCCTGCCATTGTTGATGAATTTGAAAAGTCTGTAAGAAAACTCTTCAGTTATTGTGATATAATCAAATGTACAATATAGTTTATTGCATAAATTGTCTCTCTTTATTATTGTATAACATCTAAATGATAAACATTCATGAAAACAATGAAAGTTATGTAATTACAGTGTTATATAATCTTGAGTTTTTTGTTTAAAATTTGTTTAATTTGATAGAAAAGGTATGCTATTGTCAGGATCTGAGAATAAATTTATCATGATTCAGATGTTATTGTGGTGGAGGTAAAACAAGTGGAGTATTGTTTTTTACCATTTGAAATACTTCTTGTGAAATCAAGAGACTGTTGGATATATAAACAACTTCAAGTTGCATAGATTTGAAAATACCCAAAGAGTTTATTTTAAATGATGTGTCATATAAAAAAATTATACATATTTCATTATGCTGAGATTCAGTGTTATCTGGTTTATTGTAAGGTAGAGCCTAAAAAGTTAACCTGAAAATCTGTCTTTAACTTTTGAAATGCTGGTGTCAGTTGTAATAAGCCATTTGTCTCATCTGTGTTTGGTATATTATTATTGACATTGTATACAGTTGTGAAAGACAACACTTGTCACATCAAGTTGTGAAGTCTTTCACTTGTCTCAAAAAATTGATTCAATTATTGATGACGAGAAACCCACTTGAATGAAAAATGTATTTCAGAACGGCTGGTATGGGTATTAACACTTACTAATAAAGCAGAGAACAATGTTTCGACCTTCCTAGCTCATCTTCAGGAAATTTTCTCCTTTTCAAAACCAAAGTTAACTTAGTAAGTTTCAATTGTTTTCTATCAATGCAAAGTTTTTTTGTTGGATCCAGAAAAGTGTAAAAATTGCTTCAGTACAAAGATTTTAAAGATCCTGTGGTGTATATAAAGATAATCTTAAAACTATCTTTGCTAACCTGAAGATGACCTAGGAAAGTTAAAACATTGTCCTCTGTTTTATTAGTAAAAGTGTTAACACCCATAGTGGCCATTCTGAGATACAAGTTCTGAATGAGTTTACACTCATTACATCAAGTTGTGAATGAGCTGTGCATTTGTTCTTGGGTACAAATGTCACATAGATTTACCTATGAAACCCACCTTACAATCTTAGAATGTACATGAACTTGGAATATGTGGCTCATAAGGTACTGTACTTGAGTTATTTAGATAACAAAAATATTGGTGGAGTTTGTGAAATGTTGGGAACAATTCTTCTGACTGTTTTTTATGGCAACTGAACAAAAAGTAAATGGTCAGTTTAGAAGTCTGTGACTGCACTGCAGAAAAAAATGTAATGTTTTCCCATTAGGGTTTGGTTATATGAAAGTCATAGCAATGTATAACTATTTCTTTTCCTTGTTTTGTGAAAGTTTTCTGTGTTAACATGTGCCTTATAAGCACTCTGTTTTATTTAGTATAAAGCTCTGAAGGTACCTTACCCATCCGAAAAAGTCACTCCACAGATTGATGCTCAAGAGAAAGAGGCAGTAAGTGAACACTATGGTAACTGTATTTTCTTCAGTATACTAGGTATATAGTTAAACTGTATTTCCTTAGAAGAACACAAACACTTTATGTTGTCTTGTTAATTATATTTTCATTTATTGGTGATGGTGACTCTGTCCACCTTTATGACGTTTTTAATTTTTTAATGACCATTAATCTTTTTAATCTCATTTAGATGTTGCATATTTATTCATAACACCTTTTTAATTGTGGCTCCTTTTTTACAGTTTTAATTTCTCTCATTCAATTTGACATTGGACAATGGCCAGAACATTAAATAATGTGACACCGGGACTGGGAAGGCCAAATTCAGGTGGCTGACTGTTGTTTTTATACTTACCTGTTAGTCTTCCTGGCAGGTTATGATAATTACCATTCTGCTACAGGTAGTCCTTTACAACTTTGTTGACTGGATGTCAACATTGGGTTTTGCACCATTTTCTGTTTTAATTGCCGTTTTGCTTTTATCTTCAATTACCTTTACACATTTTACTCCATTTACTTGACTTTTATCTTTTTACTGGACATTTGGCTGTTCATTTTTATGATTTTGCTGACTGTCTTTTAAAACTCTTATTCTTTTACATTTTGATAATAGCTGCTATGACACATAACCCAGAACCAGGACTGGAAAGGCCAACTTCAGGTGATTGACGGAGGTTCTTGAACTTACCTGTTAGTCTTCCTGGCGGGTTATGATCATTACCATTTTGCTTGAGTAAATACTTTATAACTTTGAAGACTGAATGTCACCACTGGTTTTTACACCATTTTCTGTTTTAATTGCTGTTTTGTTTTTACCTTCATTTACTTTTACAAATTTTACTCCATTTACTTAACTTTTATCTTTTTACTGGACATTTGGCTACTCATTGTTGCGATTTTGCTATGTGTCTTTTAAAACTTCTGTTCTTTTACATTTTGATACTGGTTGCTATAACACATAACCTGGAACCAGGACTGGAAAGACCAACTTCAGGTGATTGACGGAGGTTCTTGAACTTACCTGTTAGTCTTCCTGGTGGGTTATGATCATTACCTTTTTGCTAGAGTAAATACCTTACAACTTCTTATACTCTGCCTTCTGTCTTAACGTTGTAGACTAGGTGTCAACATTGGTTTTATACTTTTTTTGTTTTACCTTCATTTCCATTTATGTCTTTTACTACATTTTTACCGGATGTCTGGCACAGAGCCTCGTTGCTTTGTGCCATAAAACACTAAATCAATCAATCAATCAATCATTTTCATTTTGATCTTTTATTGTTTTGTGAATTAATTTAAATTAAGTGAAAGCAAGAGTATAATTTACAATACATAACACCAGTACTTTATCTATGTTAAGCCCTTCATGTTTGTAGAACACTTTGCATATAATAGGTTTGGTCATCTAAACTGATCTCTTGTCATATTTTGGCTATTCTGCAAGGCAGTTAGTGAGAACAAGGAATGTAATACTCTACACACTTGTAAAGCAAGTATGTCTTTATCAAACTTCTTATTTTGTCAGACATCTTTCACTATTGAATAATCCATCAAAAAGGAATGACTGTCATAAGATAAAACTATTGGCTGTAATGTAATAGACATTAACCAAGGAAATAGCTATTTGACCTACCTGTTATAATCTAACTATCAGTACTTGCATTGTATATTAAATATGACAGTTTTCAACTTTATAAATATATAGTTTGTGATTACAGAACATACAGCAGGTATACTGTGACTGGACTAGTTTGAGGTGATAGAACATAGAGCAGGTGTACTGTGACTGGACTAGTTTAAGGTGACAGAACATAGAGCAGGTGTACTGTGAACGGACCAGTTTGAGGTCCTCTTGCTAAAATGAATGATAAAAGGTAAAGTTAGTTTAGGATGGAGAGGGTTAACTATGTGAATCCTGTAGACAAAATACTTATTGTGTTTATTCCTACACATTTATTCCATTGTTTTATGTACAAAGTTTGATATGTTTGTAATGATGTACATATAACTGAATTTTTTTTTTATATAGCAAAAGGAAACTGAAGTCTTCAAAAAAGAATCCAGTAACAGAATCGAGGAATATAACAATCAGGTATGTTTAACAATTAGAGGAATATAGCAATCAGGTATGTTTAACAATTAGAGGAATATAGCAATCAGGTATGTTTAACAATTAGAGGAATATAACAATCAGGTATTTTTAAAAGTTAGCAAAATATAGCAATCAGGTAATTTAACAATTAGAGGAATATAACAATCAGGTATGTTTAACAATTAGAGGAATATAACAATGAGGTATCTTTAGCATTTAGATGAATATAACATAGGTATGTGTATCGATCTAGTGGTAACAAGATATATTATGACTTAATGTATTTACCCTAAAGTATCATTCTATCCAAAGTTTAGTGTGTAAACTTACTGGCTACTTTCTTTAGCAGATCATTTTGTCAATTTATGAGTGTGTATTGTGATTAAACTTTCATATTCGAATTTTGTCAGTATATAATTTCATTTTTATCCTAAACAAATAGTAGAATATCTATATGTTCATCATGATGTTGAAAACAACATACATGTAAACAGACCTAGCTTCCTGGCAAACAGTACAAATGATAAAACACTGACATATCAACACACTTTGCTAAAGACCCCATGATAGCATGTAATCCAAAGAACTTTAAAATATGCTGGTTTTTGAAGCTGTTTAGAGGTAAAATCACAACTAATACATTTTGTAGGTAATTCATCAAGGGGCTGTGACCTGTCACTACTTCTCTATATAATCTTTGTTAACAACATTTAGCTGGAGTACCACAGGGCTGTGACCTATCACTACTTCTCTATGTAATCTTTGTTAACAACATTTAGCTGGAGTACCACAGGGCTGTGACCTGTCACTACTTCTCTATGTAATCTTTGTTAACAACATTTAGCTGGAGTACCACAGGGCTGTGACCTGTCACTACTTCTCTATGTAATCTTTGTTAACAACATTTAGCTGGAGTACCACAGGGCTGTGACCTGTCACTACTTCTCTATGTAATCTTTGTTAACAACATTTAGCTGGAGTACCACAGGGCTGTGACCTGTCACTACTTCTCTATATAATCTTTGTTAACATTTAGCTGGAGTACCACAGGGCTGTGACCTGTCACTATATCTCTATATAATCTTTGTTAATAACATTTAGCTGGAGTACCACAGGGCTGTGACCTGTCACTACTTCTCCATATAACACTGAATAATTATTACTGGACATTTTGAAAGTTGTACATTGGATATTATTATGTTAAACACTGAAGACGTATTACTGGATACTAGTGTATTAAACACTGGAGATGTATTACTGGACACAATGAAAGTTGTACACTAAATACTAGTATGTTAAATGCTGGAGACGTATTACTGGACACAATGAAAGTTGTACGTGGATACTACTATGTTAAACATTGAAGATTTATTACTGTATTGAATAAAAGTTTGCTTTACAAACTTATAAGACATGTATAGCAAACCATAGAATATGGATGTCAAGTCATCTTCAAATTACTTAACAATATTCTCAAGAAACATCTTTAATAATAGTTTTGCAGTTAGACCTAGGACTTCCAATTTACATCCTATTTCCATGAATTTAGAAATATTGTTTTACTACTAAAAAATTTAAGTTAGCACAGAATTACTACATTAAACCAGGCTCTAACATCTTCACAACACTCAATATTATGTGCACCACAGAAGATGTATATGTCTGTGTGTGTGGCAGTTGGAACTTCCTTTTTGTTTTATACCACTCAGTATATTTGTTTTCTAGCTTGCATGGTTTAAGAACCTCATACCATTTGACCAGATGACAATGGAAGACTTCCGAGATTATTTTCCAGACATTGCAGTGGATCCTTTAAATCGACCAACTTTTTGGCCTCATGATCCTGAAGAGGAAAAAGAAATTGCAGAGTTGGAAGCTCAGAAACACCATTAACCTAATTATATCGTATAGGTGGACTAGAAAGTTATTGGATTGATACAGTACTTAGCTTGTAGAAGGTTCCATTAGAAAATGTTTATCTTATGATAATTCAAGTACATCTAGTATAAATAATAAAGATTTGTTTTTTGAATGTTTTTTTGTTTGTGAACCATAGTTCTCAGCATTAATGAAACATTAGCAACAGTTGTATAACATATGAGACGGATAATGGAGTGCAAGTTGTTGATATTCATGTTGAAGGAATTAAGAACATGTGAAATAATGTCAAACTAGTCCAGCTACAAATATGGTCAAAAAAATTTAGTTCTGATATACAAATATGGTCAATAAAATTTAGTTCTGATACACAAATATGGTCAAGTGAAACTTTGTTCTAATATATACACATTGTCAAGTGAAACTAAGTTGTAATATACAGATTTTGTCAATAGGTTGAAACAATTAAATTTTGGCTGTACAGGTCTTTATTAACAAAAAACAATTTTCATTAGTTTTGGTTCTCATGAAGGTAATGATTTTTATTTTTTTAATAACTCTTGACTACCAAATATGAAAGGCATAGATAGTATTATATATATTTTTAACAGGTTATATGAGTCAAACCCTAAACACCTCCAGATACTTTTTAGTTAGAAAAAATACTTAAGTTTTAGGAACCACTGTATGGTTTGTAACAGAAATATATCTAAGGTAGTGAAGGTTTTTGGCTCATATAGCAGTTCTGATAAAACAATGCATTCTAATATTTACAAGAGACAGGTATGTTTAATAATACAGATGACTGTGTTGATTTGATCTCTAAGTAGAAAAAATATTTGATTAGAAAATATTGAACCTTCATCTGTTAATTTTACCTTAACCCTCAGTTCTTGTGTACATTTCTAGTCTTCTGACAATAGAGTGGATGCATATTGTATTACTGTCACTTCATTGTTTCAGGTATAACAAGAGAAAACAGAACCACTTGTGAATTGGGATGATAGCAAAGAGGAAGTCTAGATAAGGATCTTATGATAAATAAATCTTAAATTATTATGTATGTATAAACACCAAGAATTTTGAAAGCCACATGAATGTTCTATTCTCTAATGGAGCATTTGGAATACACACTACATCAGTCTCATCAGGTTTCTCCCTTAAGTGTGGATTCCTGTACGTGACAAGGGGGCCTCCCAAGGAAGGTTCTGTTCTTTCAGTTTACCTCCTCTGGGATCTAAACATCCATCCATGTATTTGCCATGCATGGTAACCCATGAAGGGGAGGAAATATCCTGGTGGTTTAGGGGTTCAACCCTAACACACCACTTTGGCCTTGATTTTCTGTAGCTGGGCAGCCTTGGGATGGCACCCCTATGATTAGACAGCTGGTCCACCTATGCTAGGGTCAACTAGGTATCAGTGTTGGATGTTCTCAATAGGTGTTTTGGACATTTTATCGGATGCTGGTGTTTGGGTATAGTGCTCATGAAACCCTGACATTGCTGCAATGTCTTTTTGGCATTGTAGTGCATCCCCTCATGGGGCTCCAGTGGTGGGTGGGATCAGTGGCTACAGAAATATTTCTTTTTTATATTATGGATTCTCTAAATTAAAACATAAATAAAATAGTGAAAAATGGTCCATATATAAAATACCATGTCTTGAAGATTTTGAGCACCAATCTTCAACATCTTTAACACCTGTTGTACCTCATTTTCTTATCCTACGTTCTCATTCAGACAATTCTTTTGAGTGAATGTCTTCCTTTTTCATTCAGAAGGGACTAGAGGGACTTGCTGGCTCTCCGAAGTCAGTAAAGAAGCTTAATTCTGGTGATATATTGGAGGAAACATCCACATCTCAACACCGTAAACTCCTCTTGAATTCAAAGGCAATTGGGGATATACCTATTGAGGTTACACTTCATGCTCCTTTGAATTCATCACGAGGAGTTATTGTCGAGAGGTATTTGAATAACATCCCAGAGTTGGAGATTCTTGCTAATTTCTCCACCCATGGAGTTTCTGCAGTGGGGCATATCTCCACTTGCAAAAGTGGAATTATGATGCCGACCAATATGCTCATTCTAACATTTACATCACCACATCCACCTGCCACCATCAAGGCAGGTTATCTTAATTATAGGGTACGACCATACATTCCAAACCCTCTAAGATGTTTCCAGTGTTAGCAGCTCGGTCATTCAAAGATGTCATGTTATGGTTCCTTGGCATGTGCTCAATTCAGTGGCAAGGACCATGATACCTATGAGTATGAAACAGACCCTTATTGCATCATTTGCTATGGCTCTAGCATCTGTCCTGCTTTCATTCTTGCCCTTAATGGTTGGAAGAGAAAGAGGTGCAGTATCTGAAAACGATTCATAAAATTACTTATACTGAGGCTCAAAAATTGGTGTCCACCACTTCATCTCAAACTACGCTGCTGCACTTCATTCCACTACTGCACTGCAGCGGAAGTGCAGACAGATCTCTCTGTGACTCCAAAAGAATCATTCTCAAAACAAATGTAAAGTCTTTTGACTATCATGGTTAAAAAAGTTGATGAATCAGCTTCAACACCCATCTCTGTTCCTTACTTACATTCCAAAATATCCAAAAATCCACTTTCTTTGGTTCCAGGTACAGGCATTTCCTTGGATACATCTTCTCCCACCCCAAGATTCAAAAGGATCATTCGTTCACTGGAATCTCCCAACAGCAAAGACCTGCCCAATCTACCCAGGGCAGGACCATGGAGGTCAATAAACCCCCTTGAACAAAGACAGTAAAGAAAAAAGACATGGTCGTAAACAGAAGGGTTCTCTACCCAATTTGCCTACACAAATAAAAATGGGCACCTTGATACAATGGAACTATCAAGGTTTATGTTCTAATCTAGATGACATCAAAACATTGTTTCCTACCGTTCTATATGCCTTTCCTCACAGAAAACATTTCTGAAATCTGTCGATACCACCTTTCAGTTAATGCCACCTGGCCAGCATGCCCTAGTTGAAGCTGGATGAAGAAAACTGGTCCTCTTTCACTGCTCTCAGAACTTGATCCTGCCATCGTCTGAAACCCATCAGTCGACTATGTGGCAGCAGTAACTGACTGTATTAAACAGGCAGCTGCTCAGTGTATTCCTAAAACCTTGATACATTTTCCATGATATCTTTGTGTTGAAATCCTGCCTGCCACATGACATGGAAGGCTCAAAAACGGACCTGGGATAATTTTCATAGCTATAGCACACCCACATTGTATGACTATCCAGCAGGCCTGTGCACGTACTCTGTGTGTGAGACGTCAAAGCCAGATGTCTTGGATTAAGTTCACAACCTGCATATCTTCTACCACCAGCTCAAAAGTCATATGGGAGAAGATTCGAAAGGTCAGTGGGCAATATCACTCTGTCCCTCCTTCAATCTTGCTCTCTGATTGCCAGCTGAGATCCGGAGCAGCGCCGAGACTTTAGGCAAAGGCTTTTGGTGTGTGTCTGGAACTTCTACTTCCTCCACCTTCTTAACTATCAAGACTCGTGCAGAGTGATCGCCTCTTTTTTTTCGAGCTGATTGTCTCTATGAATGTAATCATCCCTTTACACTGGTGGAACTCAAACTGGCCCTTCATTGGTCAGGCAGTAAATTGCTTGGACCTGATGATTTGCAGTAGAAATTACGGTGCCACCTGTGTCCTGCTTTTGTTGCTATTCTTTTGATTGTTTTAACCAGATCTAGCAGGATAATGTTTTTCCTGCTATCTGGCACAAGACCATTGTCCTGCCTTTAAGCCTGGGACGGATCCCAAGATTCCTTTGAACTACCATTCAATTGCTTTTAATGAGCTATCTCTGTAAGACTGTCTCTATGAATTGATTGTCTCTATGAATGTAATCATCCCTTTACACTGGTGGAACTCAAACTGGCCCTTCATTGGTCAGGCAGTAAATTGCTTGGACCTGATGATGTGCAGTAGAAATTACGGTGCCACCTGTGTCCTGCTTTTGTTGCTATTCTTTTGATTGTTTTAACCAGATCTAGCAGGATAATGTTTTTCCTGCTATCTGGCACAAGACCATTGTCCTGCCTTTAAGCCTGGGACGGATCCCAAGATTCCTTTGAACTACCATTCAATTGCTTTTAATGAGCTATCTCTGTAAGACCTTAGAGAGAATGGTTAGTATAATGGTACATAACATTTTATCACAGTAGAAGATCTGTGTAATGGTACACAGCAGTTATCAAATATGAAGGTTAGTATAATGGTTAATGCTCATCTTGTTTGGTTCCTCAAATCAAACAACCTCCTCTCACCCACCCAGTGTGGGTTCAAATGACAGTGCTCCACCATGGACCACCTTATTTGTCTTGAAACATCAATCGGAGAAGACTATCTCAAATGACAACATTTTGTATCAGTATTCTTTGACATTGAGAAGACGTATGATACAACATAGAGGTATGACATTTTGCAAGACCTCCATATATATGGGTTGCATGGCCATTTGCCCATTTGTATTTAAAAAATTAATGACAATAAGATTCCAAGTTCGTGTGTTTTCGACACTTTCCCGTTCTTTTCTACTGGAACTTGGAGTTCTTCAGGGCTGTGTTTTGAATGTCATACTTGCCATCAATAAACAACTCCCTCTCACTGTTAAAAACAGGCTCTATATCAACCACTTTCCCATTTCATGTCAGTCATCAAACACGAGGTATATTGAGCAGCAGCTACAGACTGCCTCAGTTGTTTCCTGAAGTGTACCACGGCAAATGGCTTTAACTTTTCTCTCTCTGTAAAACCACTTGCATGCACTTTTGCTGCCAAAGGGGTATCCACCTTGATCCTGAACTCTGTATCAGTAAAGTTGTGCTGCCAAGTGGTCCCTAAGACAAAGTTCCTGGGGCTTATCTTTCATCATAAGCTGACCTTTATACCACACATCAAGCAGCTATGGGTCAAATGTACAAGAATACTGAACATCCTCTGTGTCCTCTCTTCCACCGCTTGAAGTAGATTGATATTCTATGCTAAAGATATTTCGTGCTCTTATTTGATTGATACTCGACTATGGATCACTGGTCTATAGCTCTGCCAGAACCTCAGCCTTAAAGATGCTGGACCCCATTCATCATAAAGGACTTTGGCTCTGCACTTCCCCACTTCAGCCCCTCGGAGTGGATTCCTGTAATGGTGAAGGGACCTCCCAGGGAAGGTTCTGTTCTGTCTGGTTACCTTCTCTGGGATCTAAACATCCACCCACGTGTTTGCCGTGTGTGGCGACCCGTGAAGGGGAGGAGAGGATCCTGGTGGTTGAGGGGTCCAACCCTAACACACCACTTTGGCCTCGAATTCCTGTAGACGGGCAGCCCTTGGGTCAATCGGCTGGTCCACCTGGGCTAGAGCCAACCAAGTACCAGTGTTGGAAGTTCTCAACGGGTGTTGTGGACATTGTACCTGATGCTGGTGTTTGGGTATAGTGCTCACGAAACCCTGGCATTGCTGCATTGTCCTTGCGTGACTTTGTAGTGCGTCCCCTTGTAGGGCTCCATGGTGGGTGGGGTCAGTGAGTACCGAAACTTTTCTCTTTCTTATGGATCCTTCAAAAAATTTAAATAAAATTGTAAAAAAACAGTCGATGGGTAAACGACCACGTCTTAAATACTCAGAACAGCAATCTCCAACATCAGTAACACACGTACCTCATTTTCTGATATTGCATTCTCTTTCAGAAAAATCTTTAGAGCAAATGTCCCCTTTTTTTATTCAAAAGGGGCTAGAGGGACTTGCTGGCTCTCCAAAGTCAGTAAAGAAGCTTCGATCTGGAGACATATTGGTTGAAACATCCACATACCAAGACAGTGAACTCCTCTTGAAATCAAAGGTAATTGGCGATATACCTATTGAGGTTACACCCCATGCTACTTTGAATACTTCACGAGGAGTTATTGTTGAAAGGAATTTGAAGAATGTTCCTGAATCGGAGATTCTCGCTGGTCTCTCCACTCAAGGAGTTTCTGCAGTGAGGCGCATCTCCACTCGCAAAGATGGAGTTACACTGCCAACAAATACCCTTGTTTTAACATTCACTTCACCACGAGCACCCGCCACCATCAAAGCAGGTTATCTCATTTGCAGGGTTCGGCCATACATTCCAAACCCTCTTCGATGTTTTCAATGTCAGAGATTCGGCCACTCAAAGACATCTTGTCGTGGTTCCCTGACATGTGCTCATTGTGGAGGCAAGGACCACGATGCCTATGATTGTGACATAAACCCACATTGCGTCAACTGCAATGGTTCTCACCCCTCTTACTTATATCTTGTCCAAAATGGTTGGAGGAAAAAGAGGTGCAGCGTTTGAAAACGACACATAACATTAGTTATCCTGAGGCTCGGAAATTGATGTCCACAATCCCATCTCGGACATATGCTGCTGCACTCCATTCCACAACTACAGTGGAAGTGCAGACAGATCTCTCTGTGCCTCCAAGAGAATCGTTTTCAAAACAAATGAAAAGCCTTTTGACCTCCGTGGTTAAAACAGTAGATGAATCGACTTCCACACCCATCTCTGTTCCTCCCATAACTTCCAATAAACCTCAAGATCCACGTCCTTCAGTTTCAAATACAGGCATTTCTTCTGATACATCATTTTCTCCCACCACAATAAACAAAACAATTATTCGTCCGCGTCCTCAGTCACTTGATTCCTCTTCCAATAACAAAAACCTGCCCACTCGACCCAGAGCAGGATCCATGGAGGTTGATAGACCTCCTCCGAAGAAAGACAGTAAAGACAAAAGACGAGGTCGTAAACCGAAGGGTTCTCCAACCACTTCACCTGCCCGTCTTTAAAAATGGCCACCTTGATACAATGGAACTGTCGAGGTTTACGTTCTAATCTGGATGATATCAAAACGCTGATTGCTTCCTACCAGCCTGTTTGTCTTTCTCTACAAGAAACATTTCTCAAATCTACTGATACAGTCTCCATTTGGCAGTTTTCTCTGTACAGAAATGACAAGTTGTGTGATGGTCGAGTACATGGAGGGGTGGCACTTTTGGTTGATCAACATGTGCCCACCCTGTCTTTGTCACTCAATACATCCTTGGAGGCCGTAGCCATCCGTATTTCCTTGGGTCGTACCATCACTGTTTGTTCTCTGTACCTGTTCCCTTGAGAGACATATGATCAATCAGACCTGGATGCTCTCATTGAACAGTTGCCATCTCCATTTCTAATCCTGGGGGATTTTAATGGACACCATCCCCTCTGGGGAAGTGCTGTTATTGATGGGAGTGGTCGATCTGTAGAGCAGATGCTCTCTGATCACGATCTTTTTCTTTTCAATACTGGTTCTTCCACTTACTTTCATGCACCAAGTCAGTCCTTCACTGCCATTGATCTCTCAGTATGCTCCCCTTCATTATTCTCCCATTTTTCATGGAGGGTTGACAGTAATCCACTAGGCAGTGATCATTTTCCGATCGTTTTGAGAGAGACTGGCCGTGGTCGATGCCACCCTACCCGCGTGCCCCGGTGGAAGCTGGATCAGGCAGATTGGTCCACTTTCACTGCTCTCGCAGAACTTTATCCTGTCATCGTAAATCAGCCATCAATAGACAACTGTGTTGCAGCGGTAACTGACTGTATTATACATGCAGCTGCTCAGTGTATTCCTAAAACCTCGACACGTTTCCCACGATATCCTCGTCCATGGTGGAATTCTGCTTGCAACTTAGCACGGAAGGCTCAAAAACGGGCCTGAGATACTTTTCGCAGATATCCCACACTTTCAAATCGGGTTGCTTTCCAGCGGGCCCGAGCACATGCTAGGTGGGTAAGACGTCAAAGCCAGAAGGAATCTTGGATTAAGTTCACAACCAGCATATCTTCTACCACCAGTTCCAAGATCATATGGGACAAGATTCAAAAGGTTAATGGGCACTACACTTCTGTTCCCCTCTCGATCTTACTCTCTGATGGTCAGGAGGTGACTGATGTCCGAAACATCGCTAACACTCTAGGTGAAAGCTTTTGCCGGGTATCTAGCACTTCTGCTTGTTCCTCCACCTTCCTGGCCATCAAGACTCGGGCAGAGCGATCACCTCTTTCCTTTCAAACTGACTGTTTCTTTGACTATAATAGTCCCTTTACCCCGGTGGAACTAAAAATGGCCCTTCATCGGTCTGCCAGTACATCTGTTGGACCTGATGATATTCATTATGACATACTACTCCTGATTCTCTTGATGTCCTTCTGACTATCTTCAACCGAATTTGGCAGGAGAATGTTTTTCCTGATGCCTGGCGCCATGCTATTATTTTACCTTTCTCTAATCCAGGGAAAGATCCGAAGATTCCTTCAAACTATCGTCCAATTGCTCTGACGAGCTGTCTCTGTAAGACCTTAGAAAGGATGGTTAATGCTCGTCTTGTTTGGTTCCTTGAATCAAACAATCTCCTCTCACCCACCCAGTGTGGGTTCCGTTGACAGCACTCCATCATAGACCACCTAATTTGTCTTGAAACATCTATCAGAGAGGCCTTTCTCAACCGCAAACACCTTGTATCGATATTCTTTGACATAGAGAAGGCTTACGACACGACATGGAGGTATGGCGTTTTGCGAGACCTCCATACATATGGGTTACGTGGCCATCTACCCATGTTTATTAAAAAATTTTTAATGGACAGGAGATTCCAAGTTCGTGTAGGTTTGGCACTTTCACCTTCTTTTGTACAGGAACTTGGAGTCCCTCAAGGCTGTATATTGAGTGTCACACTTTTCAGTATAAAGATAAATGCCATCACTGAACAACTCCCTCTCACCGTTATGAACGGGCTATATGTTGACGACTTTCACATCTCATGTCAGTCATCAAACATGAGATATATTGAGCGGCAACTACAAACTGCCCTCAATCGTGTACAGAAGTGGACTCTTGCGAATGGCTTTAATTTCTCTCTTTCCAAAACTGTATGCATGCACTTTTGCCGTCGACGAGGTATTCACCCTGATCCTGAACTTCATATCGGTGGAGTTTTGCTGCCAGTGGTCCCAGAGACAAAGTTCTTGGGGCTTATCTTTGATCGTAAATTGACCTTTATACCACACTTAAAGCAGCTTCGGGTCAAATGCACAAGAACACTGAACATCCTTCGTGTCCTCTCTTCTACCAGTTGGGGGGCAGATCGCCGTTCAATGTTAAAGATATATCGTGCTCTTATTAGATCGAAACTTGACTATGGATCAATGGTCTATGGCTCTGCCAGACCCTCAGCCTTAAAGATACTGGACCCCATTCATCACCAAGGTCTTCGACTCTGCACCGGAGCTTTCCGTACCTCTCCAGTTCAAAGCATATACATTGAATCTCATGAACCTCCTCTACACCTTCGCCATTTGCAACTGTCTTTACAATATACTTCGAAACTTTGTTCCTTACCAAAGCATCCCACCTGGGAATGTGTTTTCCTTCCTCGGTGGGCAGTACTTTTTCAGAACAGACGATCTGTCATTGCTCCGTTTGGCCTTCGCATCCGGGCGCAATTGGATGAATTGGGTCTGTCCTTGGATAACATTGCAGATTCCACATGTCGACGCATCCCACCATGGCTTATTACAGCCCCCAAGTGTGACCTTTCTTTCAATCACCTAAAAAAGGCGGATACTCCAGACTGGAAGTACCGTCTTTTATTCAATGAATATCTTTCAAACAATCATTCAGTTCCCATTTATACAGATGGTTCCAAATCAGGAAATTCAGTGGGCTCTGCTATGGTTTGCTGTGGGTCAGTAGTTGCACGCAGAATCCCCTCTACAGCTTCTGTGTTCACTGCTGAACTGTATGCCATATCTCTTGCCCTTGATCATATTGCAGCTGAGCAGTACTCCAACTGCACTATTTATACTGACTCGCTTAGTTCTATTCTTGCCTTGGAATCACTTCACATTAGCTCACATCCTATTCTTGCAGATATTCGAAACCGACTGGCCCACTTCTCATTAGCAGCTACTTCAATTCAGTTTTTCTGGATACCAGGCCATGTTGGTATTCATGGGAATGAGCTTGCAGACATGGCAGCTAAATATGTATGCCTCAGCTCCATCACCCCTATGCGTATTCCGTACATGGACTATGGTGTTGTCTTCAAAGCTCGGCTCCGTGCCAGTTGGCAGTCCACTTGGAGTGAACAACGCGACAATAAACTTTTTCAAATTAAACCCAAAATTGGAGTTTGGCCATCTAGCTTCCGTAAAGTTCGGAGGGAAGAAGTTGTTCTCACTAGGCTACGCATTGGTCACAGTTTTGTAACTCATCATTTTCTTTTATCTGGAACTGATGCACCAATGTGTAGTTTGTGTAACACTCAAATCACTATCAGCCATGTTTTACTTTCTTGCCATCGTTACAATCCTCAACGACGGCAATACTTTAAACATATTTTTTCCCAGGGTCAGTCTGTAACATTGGACAGAGTTATTGGTGATGGTGACTATGTCCACCTTAATAACGTTTTTAATTTTTTAATGGCCATTAATCTTTTTAATCTCATTTAAGTGTGGTATATTTATTTATTAGACCTTTTTAATTGTGGCTCCTTTTTAAAGTTTTATTCTCTCTCATTCAATGCGACATTAAACAATGGCCAGAACATTAAATAACTCGACACCAGGACTGGAAAGGCCAACTTCAGGTGACTAACGCTTCTGTTTGAACTGTCCGTTTAAACTACTCGTTAGTCTTCCTGGTGAGTTACTGTTATACTTTCGCTGCATATCATTTCGTACTTTTACAACCTTTTTGTACTGGCCATATTGACTCATAACCCGGAACCAGGACAGAAAGACCAACTTCAGGTGGCTGACGGTGGTTTATATACTACCTGTTAGTCTTCCTGGCGGGTTATGATCATTCCCATTCTGCTACAGGTTGTCCTTTACAACTTTGTTGACTGGATGTCGTCATTGGTTTTTGCACCATTTCCTGTTTTAATTGCCATTTTGTTTTTATCTTCAATTACCTTTACACATTTTACTCCATTTACTTGACTTTTATCTTTTTACTGGACATTTGGCTACTCTTTATTATGATTTTGCTGAGTGTCTTTTTAAACTTTTATTCCATTACATTTTGATAATAGCTACTATGACACATAACCCAGAACCAGGACTGGAAAGGCCAACTTCAGGTGACTGACGGTGGTTCTTGCACTTGTTCTTTGGTCTTCCTGGCGGGTTATGATCATTATTATTATGCTATGAGTAAATAGTTTATAACTTTGAAGACTGAATGTCACCATTGGTTTTTACACCATTTTCTGTTTTAATTGCTGTTTTGTTATTACCTTCATTTTCCTTTACAAATTTTACTCCATTTACGTGACTTTTCTCTTTTTACAGAACATTTGGCTACTCATTGTTGTGATTTTACTGTGTGTTTTATAATACTTCTATTATTTTACATTTTGATACTGGTTGCTGTGACACATAACCCAGAACCAGGACTGGAAAGACCAACTTCAGGTGACTGACGGTGGGTCTTGTACCTGCCTGTTAGTCTTCCTGGCGTGTTATGATTATACCTTTCTGATAGAATATTTACCTTACAACTTTTTACACTTTGCCTTCTATCTTAACCTTGTAGACTAGGTGTCAACACTGGTTTTATACTTTTTTTTTTGTTTTATCTTCATTTCCATTTATGTCTTTTACTACATTTTTACCGGTTGTTTGGCGCAGATAGCCTCGTTGCTTTGTGCCATAAAACACTAAATCAATCAATCAATCAATCCCCACTTCAGAGCTCATACCTAGAGACACATGAATCTTCTTTGTACCTCCACCGTTTGTAACTGTTTTTACAGTATGCTTCGAAACTTCATTCCTTATCAAATCATCCTACCTGGGGTTGTGTTTTCCTTCCTCAGTGGGCCTTACTTTTTCAGAACAGACGATTTGCCATTGCTCCTTTTGGCCTTCCTATCCAGATGTAGTTGGGAGAATTGGGTCTGTCCTTGGACAACACTGCAGAATCTTCTGGTCAACCCATCCCACCATGGCTTCTTATAGTCCCCAAATGTGACCTATCTTTACGTCATCTGAGAAAAGCAGACACTCCCGATTAGAAATACTGTTTGTTATTTGCTGAACATCTTTTGAACCATCCTTCCATTCCTATTTATACAGATTGTTCGAAATCAGGTGACTGTGTGAGCTCTGCATTGGTTTATTGTGGTTTGGTGGTTATGTGCAAAATCCCCTCTGCAGCTTCTTTGTTCACTGCTGAACTGTACGCCATTTCTCTTGCCCTGGATCACACAGAAGCTAAGCAGTACTCAAACTGCACTATTTATACTGACTCGCTTAGTTCTCTACTGACCCTGGAATCGCTTCATGTTAGTTCACACCCTGTTCTTGCTGATATTCAATACCGACTGGCCAATTCCTCATTAACATCTACTTGTATCGAGTTTTTCTGGATTCCAGGCCACGTTGGTATTCGCGGGAACAAACTCGCTGACACCGCAGCTAAATCTATCTGCACTGGCACTATCACTGCTATGCCTGTTCCATACATGGACTATTGTCCTGTATTCAAGGCTCGGCTCCATGCCCATTGGCAATCGACTTGGAGTGAGCAACGTAAAAACAAGCTTTTCCAAATAAAACCCTATATTGTACTTTGGCTCTCTTGCTTCCTTAAGGGTCAAAAAGAGGAAATTGTTCTAACTAGATTACGCATTGGTTACAGTTTTTAACTCATCGTTTTCTTTTATCTGGAATTAATGCACCAATGTGTAGTCTGTGTGACACTCGGATCACAATAAGTCAAATTTTACTTTCTTGCCGTCGTTGATAGTCACAACGACGGCACCATTTGGAACATGTTCTATCCCAAGGTTTGTCCATAACGTTAGACAGTGTTGTTGGTGATGGCGACACTGTCCACCATGGAAATGTTTTTAACTTTTAAAGTCCATTAATCTTTTTAATACCATTTAAGTTTTTTAGTTTATACATTAGACCTTTTCAATGTGATTTCTTAAGAATAACAGTCCATCAAGTTCGATTTGAAATTAGAAAATGGCCGTAACGTCAAAATACTCGAAACCAGAACTGAAAAGGCCAACTTTAGGTGACTAACGCTGCTGTTTGAACTACCCGTTCGTTATTCTGGCGAGTTATGATAATTACAATTATGCTACAAGTCTTTTGAAACCTGTATTACTGGAGCTTTTCTGATAACGTTGTAAACTAGATGTAAACATTGGTTTTATGCTATTTACGATTTCTTTAAGCTTTGTTTTGTTTTACTTTTCTTTTATCAGTTTTATTAAATTTCCTTTAATCCGTGATGACGAGACAACCCACTTGTAGAGAACATAAGTTTTTCAAAGAAGGTTAGTATAATGGGACACAACAGTGTATCAAAGGTTACTATACTGGTAAACAACAGTTTATCAAAGAACCTCTTTCTATGTGTTGAAATTGATGCATGCTTTTTGAGGTATGGTTTCAGGTTATTCTTTCAATTTTACATATCTACCTCGAGAACAAGTGTGATTTTGATGCCTGTGGAATTAACCTTTAGCAGACGCTGGTGTTGACGTTTCTGTCCCGACATTTCATTTCAAGGATTTGGTGGGTGCATCTCTGACGGAATCCCTCAAGAAGTTTGATGTATCTTCTGTGCAATGTCGACGTGTCTCTGCCATACAGAAGAAGAGTGATGACCACCTCTTTATAAACCACCAACTTTGTTTTCTTTCTCAGATCTTTGTTGTCAAATATACGTTGTCTCAGTCTTTAAAAAATACCCACTTCCTTATCATTGGGTGTTTGCCAAAATTCAGGAAATGTGTTCCAGTAGTTCTCCATCGATAAAATTTCTGGAAACATTGAAGTTTGGTGTCGAAGTTTCCGATTGAAAGATGGTTTTGTTTTTTTAGTATTCATGAAGAGTTCAAACTTCTTGTAAACAGAGTTAATAAGATCCGTCATCGTTTGGATGTTGTTGGGATCATCGGTGATTATTACACAGTCATCCATGTAAATAGGATTATGGGTGACCATCACACAGTCAACAGAGTATTGAAGATCACTGAGGATGATAGGGGTAGCTTTAGTTTTGGCCTTTAGAATAAAAAGCCTCTCCTGATAATGATAAAGAAGTTGTACAACAGGAGGAAGGTATGGGGCAGAAGCTTGCTGACAAGTAAATGTTGAAGAGCAGTCACACATCCTTGCTTCACGTTTATACGGATGTTTTGACAGAAGCAGTCATGTGATCATGTTCAACAACCAAAACCATATACAAACAAATGGCCTAAGCATGGGCAACCCAGTATCACCAGTTCTAGCCAATATTTTTATGACACAAATTGAAACACAAGCAATCAATACAGCATTACATCCACCACTATACTGGTACAGATATGTAGATGACACGGTTGCGGGATTCAAATCTACAGAACACATACTTAATTTTTTCACTCACATTAACTCTATACATCCCAACATTAACTTCACATGTGAACAGGAAGAAAGCAATCAAATATCATTTCTTAACCTCAAAATTATAAGAACCGACACACAATTCAAAACAGAAATCCACCGAAAAATCACCCATACTGGACTATACATTCCTTGGGACTCAGCACATGAAACAAAACAAAAACTCAACATACTAAGAAACCAGATAAACACAGCCATAAAATTATGCTCACCAGATAAAATTAACGATGAATTAGACAAAATAAAACAATACTTCATCAACATCAATAAGTTTCCTCCACAAACCGTAGAAAACATTATACGCACACACCTAGAAAGAAAGCAAAATCAACCAACAAAAGTAAATATCTCACGAATCAAAAAATCACGAAACCATATACTGCTGTATACCATATATTCCTGACATCAGCAAACAAATAACCAACATTTGGCAAAAACTAGTAAAATACTAAATTTATTCAAAAACCAGGCACAAAACTAAGGTCTATTCTATGTAAGAACTACACTGACAAACACCACACCAACATTATTTATAAAATACAATGTGATAACTGCCACGACTTCAATATTGGTGAAACAAGTAGAAAAATGAAAACCAGATTCAAAGAACATAAAAAGTCACCTTCACACGTTTTCGAACACTGCAAGTCAAATGAACACAACATAACCATAGAAAACACTAAAATACTAAATAAAGAAACAAACATAATCAAACGCAAACTTAAAGAAGCCTTACTTATACAACTACTTAAACCCAAAATAAACCAACATAAAGGAACGCCATTATACCTATATTAATATTATAGATAAAATTATATATTCTAACACCTAACCCCGCCCTCTACATTGCAACACTCAGTTACACAATCCTTTCCAAACGTGGTCAGCTTCCGGTCAGCTACCTCTTTCTTTGTGAACCTGACGATGACCAAAGAAGGTCGAAACGTTGTCCGCTCTTCTATTTAAAATATTTTCTGAACCCAAACGAGCCGTTTTGCATATAAAAAACACTGTCAGTTGGAAGGTCAAAAAGTACTTTTTACTATTCATTTCATTCTTCAGTATATGCTCTAAATGTTGAAACGTAATTTTAGTTCTTCCAGGATCATGTAATTATTAATAGTTATATCCTCAAGAGGAATTCTACATGGTATAGAAACAAAACTTTGTTTTTATTTCTGTCGTACATTTAGTTATTTGCTGACATCACGTGTCCGATGTGTTATGAAAGATCCACTAAAAACAATAAGTTTAATCGACCAAGCCATTCATCTTAGCTTCCGTAATTTGAAAACATTTCAATAAGATGAAAATGTGTGTTCAATATAAGACCCGGCATGGCCTAGCGCGTTAAGGCGTGCGCTTCGTTATCCGAGGATCGCGCGAATCATGCTCGCCCTCCCAGCCGTGGGGGTGTATAATGTGACGGTCAATCCCACTTTTCGTTGGTAAAAGAGTAGCCCAAGAGTTGGCGGTGGGTGGTGATGACTAGCTGTCTTACACTGCTAAATTAGGGACGGCTAGCACAGATAGCCCTCGAGTAGCTTTGTGCGAAATTTCAAAAAAGAAAGTGTCAATATAGTCACACCATTGACCATCAACGATGAGCAACGTAGTTTATTTTCCACTTTTTTTCTAGTATTTCAAACCAACCAACAGGTTATCTTTACGAGCATTAAATGTTTTGTTGTAATTAGAAATATCACCTATTATGCAATTACATTATTTCCAAGATTTCAATAACATAAACATAGAATAGAAGGATTACTCCAGTTCTCGTTGTAGGTTATATCCACAGTGGTTAATTACATATAGTTGTATCCCTTTTAAAGAAGCAATAAAACGTAAGATAGGATGCAGCATTATCAATAAGCTGTTTGTTCACTAAAAAGTCTTATACCTTAGCATCTTCAGGCTCAAGTATCAACCCAAGAAGAATGCAACGGACCTTTAGAATCTTCAGACTACCAAATTATATGGTTCTCCTTAATTACAACTGAGAACCATGTTTACGTCTACTTATATCAGTACAGTGCCTAGATCTTTGGTAAGCCCAGTAAGGTGTCTTTAGCTGCTAGAGTATCTCATTATCGATGAGAAAGACTACTTAGTGCAACCTTCCATAAACAACTATTTAGTGATTTGGTAGAGATTAGCTCAGTAAGTGCATTACTGCCACAATAGATTTTTGCTCTAATTGTGTACTCTGTAATATATCATTATCTCTCTCCTATACGTAGCAATTCATTTTACTCTTCTAAGTTAATAACGGTTTTAGTCATTTATCATAAATTCATTTTCTTAGTATGAAAGATCGTATCTGCGTGAATTGGCAATAAAAGCTTTCCTTCTATTGCAGTATCTCACACTGTTTGTATTCCATCATCTTTGTTACAGTATCTCTCACTGTTTGTATTCAAACACACAATAACATTTTGTTATACTATATCTCACTACGCATATTCAATTGTGTTTTTTAATACACACCCCCTCGTTGGACAGCAATAATTCATGGACTTACAAAGCTTAAATCCCAACTTTCGATTCCCATGGTGGACGCGGCACATAATCAAATGCGGCTTTACATTAAAACAAACTTGTAATACACCTTTATATTATCATTAGGTTTCATAAACAACGAATAAAGGACATAATATGGTCTTGAATAAAGGACGCAAACTATTAAACAGTTTCTGTTTTGTTTTTTTTATAAGGTCTGACCGTTATTCCTCTCACGTATAAACGAGCCTAAAGTGCTGAACGCGATCGCATTTTGAAAGTTTCTCTCTGGTCGGGAACCATGGAACTTCAGCTCCTCATTTTAACACACCATACGAAGCACCACATTAGACCCAACCAAGTACTTTCAACAGCTTTCAAACGTTTAGGGAGTTTTTATACCTCGTTCATTTCATGAAGGTACGATTAATTTTAGAAGATAAATCACAGAAAAGGTAAAATATTTTATTAGGTACAACATTACAGTTTACTTTAAAACAAAGTATTTTTTTATATACAAACAACAGAGTGAAATAACAGTGGTAGCATAATTTCGATATAAAATTCTAGGCCTACTATATAGTTAGGCCGAAGTTGACATACACCGCGTATATCCTTTTTGACAAGTAATTATTAAATATAAAAAAAATGTCAACAATATACATTAAAAAACAGTTTTGCTTTTTCGTTATAATCTTAAAATATGACCAATGATTATAAGATTCCTGCAATATTTGTTTCAAGTCGAAGAAACTATGATTACCCTAAGTGCTACAAAGCAATCACAGAGATCCTGGTTTTGTCGGTAATTGAAGATTCTCATTATCACAATTCCGAACGTTCAAAGAGCTTATAAAATAAGGCATGATTCTCTTAAATAAGCAGAGTTATGTGACTAAATACGTATAATATTAATTTCTTTATTCTTAACATTACATGATATTCAACACCCAGTGATCTACATTATTCACGGTCTCCTTTTATTGTACTGCTTAGCGAACCATCAAAAGCAACTTATGTTTACCATAAACTCACTTATGGTCCTGGACGAAATACAGGATCCAAGCAAGGTAAGAATGCCAGATTTATGTGAGGTGATAACTCTAGATAATACAGGAACCAAGCAAAGTAAGAATGCTAGATTTATGTAAGGCGATAACTCTAGATAATACAGGAACCAAGCAAGGTAAGAATGCCAGATTTATGTGAGGCGATAACTCTAGATAATACAGGAACCAAGCAAGGTAAGAATGCCAGATTTATGTGAGGCGATAACTCTAGATAATACAGGAACCAAGCAAGGTAAAAATGCCAGATTTATGTGAGGCGATAACTCTAGATAATACAGGAACCAAGCAAGGTAAAAATGCCAGATTTATGTGAGGCGATAACTCTAGATAATACAGGAACCAATCAACGTAAGGATGCTAGATTTACATTACGTGATGATGCCCAATAAAACAGTGAGATAAATTAGTAATTATATTGTAATGAAATGTACACTCGCGTAAGTACGTATATAATTCACAGTAATGAAATAAAGAGTGAATACGTTAGTAAGTAAGAAGCACTATATATTTTTTTATATCTGGCATAAATGTGAACGATGTTATATTTTTGTACAAACCACTACTGACAGATCGATACAAACTTTACTAATATAACCATAAAAACATTACTAACAGAACTATACAAACATCACTATCATAACTATAGAAACATTGCTGATAGATCTATAAAAACATTACTTACATAACTATACAAACATTACTGACAAATCTCTAAAAATATTAAAACGCTATAGATTACTTACCGAAACAATTAGTTTGGCATTTATTCAAAATTGTAACTTGCCAAGGCTGTTACTAGAGCCATGGAAATGAAATTTTCTAATGAGGTTGATCAATAATACTCGGCTAAAAATTCTACAATACACACTGTTAACAATGGTGATAGAAACTTTTATTAATTATTATTTATACACACTGTTAACAATGGTAGTAGAAACTTTATTAATTATTATTTTTACGCGCTGTTAACAATGATAGTAAAACTTTATTATTTTTACGCAATGGTAAAATTGATGGTAGAAGCTTCTATTAATAATTATTTTTACACACTGTTAACAATTATGGTAGAAGCTTATATTATTATTTATACACACTGGTAAGAATAGTAATAGAAACGTCTATTTATTATTTATACACACTGGTAACAATGATGGTAGAAGCTTTTATTTATGTACATTGTTAACGATGATACAAACTTTTATTAATAATTATTTATGCACATTGTTAACAATGGTGCTAGAAACGTTTGTCAATTATTATTTTTACACACTGGTAATGATGATGGTAAAATTTTTTATTAAATATTATTTATACACTTTTAACAACAGTGGTAGAAACTTCAATTGATTATTGTTTTTCCACACTAGTAACAATGATGGTAGAGTATTTTATTAATTATTATTTATACAAACTCTTAACAGTGGTGGTAAAAAAGTCTATTAATTATTATTTTAACACTCTGGTAACAATGATGGTAGAAGCCCCTATTAATAATTATTTTTACACACAGTTAACAATGGTGGTAGAAACTTCTATTAATTATAATTTTTACATACTACTAATAATGATGGTTTAGTTTGAATTTCGCGCAAAGCTACACGAAAACTATCTGCACTAGTCGTCCCTAATTTAGTAGTGTAAGACTAAATGGGAGGCAGCTAGTTATCACCACCCACCGCCAATTCATGGGCTACTTTTTTACCAACGAATAGTTGGATTCAACGTAGCATCACAACACCCCCACGGCTGAAAGGACGAGCATGTTTGGTGCGACGTGGATTACGAGTCCAGTGCCTTAACACTAGGCCATGCCGGGCCAATAATCGTAGTAGAAACTTATATTAATCATTATTTTACATCCTTTTGGTAGAAGGTTGATTATTCACAATTTCTTTAGTATTAAATTATCTTTTTACAGCAGAACGTATTGAAATAACATAGTTTTTAATGCTTCTACCTGTGTTTTATCCTATTGTTTTTATACTGTTGAACGTATTAATTTCCTGGTGCGATATTATTTCTTTGTTTGTCTGTATGTGTTTGATATTGTCCCGTATGAACTGGTTCACAACTGAAATTAGTTACCTACGCCTGTACTGAGGTAAATATTTAACATCCTGCTCACTCTGTTTTCAGCTGGTAGATGTGTGGGTTAATTATTTGTTTTACTTTTGAAGAATAAACAACTGTTAAAACTCTTTACGTCTATTAAAAGATACAGTATAACTAATATTAAAGGATGTGACTAGACCATCTCTATACAGTGTACCCCTGGGCTTTCTATGATGGGTTTTGGTCAAACAAGTAAAGTGTGTTGATCCCAAACAAAATCTTGTTTATTATCAAAATATTAAAATTTTCACCCAAAAATAGTTTGAAAAGTGGCCTTCATATTCATTTATCTCGTCTTATGTGCATTCAGTTCCTGCTGTATACTGGTCCTTATACAAAATATATATATATATACATACATATGTATATAAGTCGACTAACGTACTTATTTACGTTTCACTAGTTGACGTCTGCTTGACGTAACCTGAAAATAAAAATGTATCAATAGTTCACACAATGTTTCCATTTGTTGCCATACAATATTTATAAAAGAGAAAAAATCTGAAATCACTATTTGTACACCTTGCCGAAAGGTTCTTTAAAAGAAGAGCTAAAATACAGCCTTATATCTTGAAGTCGACCTCCAGGGGATTAGAGGCAAAATATGTGATTTCGCCTTTAAAGAAATAAGGCTTAGGTAATAAGACAAAGTTGCTTACCTATTGATTTTTTTAACCAATTATATAGAGCAGGTGGACCTGTTGGCCATAAACTTGTGCACAGACGCCATTTTCTTCAGTTTTTCTTCTTCCAAGTTATAGTTTCCATGATCCAGGCTGTATGAGCTTTGGAACTCAAATAAGTTTAGTACTGCAAAGGGGAGTTTCAACTTCGTAAGTATTGTTCAGTTTTCCAAAGTCAACTAGAAATTCGCTAGTGTCTCTGTTGTAAGTGAGTAATTGTTCGAACTGGTGACCCCAAATAATCTCGTTGGGCAGATATGAAATTCTTGCTTGGAAGAACTGACCAGTCGACTGTGAAGTTCCCTCCAAGATAGCTATTATTTCAAATCTGTCCTACAAATGATCCTCAGCCGACATGGTGTATAGTGGGCTGCTTTCATTGACCTCATGAACCACTACAACTGGCCACGACAGAAGAGTGCTGTTTTTAGCACTGTGGTGCTCCACCTCTAAAACAGAATAGTAGTATGGAATAATCTCACCTTCTGCTGTGATCTATCTTTTTATTAAGTGCAAGCTTACTTGAGCATCAATTACAGTCGATTTTCGCATGTTACCAACACGGAACATCAGAAAAAGTTTACCGTTATGAAGGCAAATAATGGCATTTCGACTGAACATGAGAGTCTGTTGGCGCTTTTTTGGTCGAGAGAACTTTGCGAATATCATGCCTACAATGAAACACTGAATTAGAACTCCAATGATGGACTGCATACAAAGAGCAAAGATAGCTTCTGGGCATTCCTCATTAATATATCGGTACCCATATCCTATGGTATGTTGAGTTTCCAGAGAAAACAGAAAAGCTGATGTAAAAGATTTGATATTGTGAACACACGGCTCCCAGTTTTTATCATTCATATGTTCAACGTCTTCATGTTAAAAGGTAATCAACCACCAGATGATGCCAAAACCTAACCAGGTAGTGATGAAACCCATTGCAAACACCAGTTGGTTCCATCTCCACTGGATATTAACAAGGGTTATAAAGAGATCCTGAAGGTAGCACTGCCGTTTTTTGGAGATGTGCTTAATAGCAACATTAGCGGTTCCATTCTTCAATACTAGGCGTCTTCCATGGTAGCCTGGTATGAATTTTGTCTCCCTGTACCGAGACACCCGTCGGCTTTTATTAAAAACATCCAGCAGGAAAAGATGTTTGGTGAATCCCTCACGTGTCTCTATGCTTGCAAAGTAATTGATTTCGTTTTCAGATCTTTTTTGTTCTTGAATTCCCATATCTTGTAAGAAGCTATCCTGTTCACATCCATTTATTGTATTTCGATCAATAACGTATAAACTCGAAAAAAAAATTACGCTGAACGCAAAAGACGGGAAATCTACGTGCCTTAAAACTTTTTGTTTTTCTACCTCTGATCGTCAGTGTACAAAGATTTAAGTTCCAACTTATTCTCGCTCCCAGTTTAATTGTTAGATGAAGATGTTTGCTTCCCCTTTTCACACCAGGGTTAGGAAGAAGTAATTCTAACCAGCAATTTTCTTCGTTCCTATAACCTACAGTAACAAACATAACAGACAATAGTTGATATCTCTAGGAAGCACATAATAAAGAAAAACAAACTTAATGGGGATAATCAGTGTTATTAAGAAACCAAAGAAGAGTTAAGATATTGTAAAGACAGATTTCAGTACACAAAATGTTGAGTTGAAAAGTAAGGGTATGGGTCACACCAACAGATGAAACCATTGCGATTTCTTGTCTGTAAATCTCACATAAAGCCACACCTTCGAGGCATCTACGTTATCCGTAACCAATTAGAGTATTTCAGAACTGGTTTACTAGTTAAATTGTAACATCTACTGTATTTAAGACGTGTTATGTACAGCCAACCTTACATACGGTGTTTTGGTCGTAGAAAGAATAGCCAGTTACAACATATACGTTGTTTTGGTGGTTGCCTGTACAAACAGTTGTGTACCCATTAATGTGCTATATCTGTCAAAGTGCATCTATCGTTCAGACAAACACTTAATTTGTGATACTGAACAATGTGTAGCATTTCAAAATACACCTAATTTGAAAATATTTCTCCACTAGCAAAACTTCTTTGTGTTACAAGAGATCTCAGGCTTTTATCAATCACGTTAAAGTGTAGCCCAAGAAATGGCGGTGTGTGATGTTAATTAGTTGCCTTCCTCAGGTCTACCGTTGCTAAATTTGAGACGGCTATCTTAGATAGCCCTCGTGTAATTTTTAGAGAAATTAAAACCAAACGAAACTGAATATTTAAATAATAACATACCACTTAAACTTGAAGGTGCATATAAAACACCACAGGTTACATCTAGTACACCACAGATTACATATAATACACCACAGGTTACATTTAGTACACCATAGATAACATATAGTACACAACAGGTTACATATAGTATACTACAGATAACACGTAGTAAACCACAGGTCACATCTAGTACACCAAATATAACATATAATACACTAAAGGTAACATCTAAAACGCCAAAGATAACATATAGTACACCAACAGTTACATATAGTACGCCACAGATAACACGTAGCAAAGCACAGTTCACATCTAGTTCACCAAAGATTACATATAGTACACGAGAAAATACATATGGTACACTGCAGAAAAGATATAGTAAACCACAGGTTACATACATTATACCAGAGATAATACGTAGTAAATCATGGGTCACATCTAGTACACCACAGATTACATATAGTACACTATGGATAACATACAGTACACCAGAGACTAGATATAATACACCTCAGGTTACATATAGTTCATCACAGATTACATATAATATACCACAGATAACTATATATTGAAGCACAAGTTACATGTAGTACACTACAGGTTACATCTAGTACACCAAAGATTACATGTAGTACATCAGAGGTTACAAATGGTACACCACAGAAAAATGTAGTAAACCACAGGTTACATATAGTACACCGCAGATAACACATAGTACACCACAGGTTATATATGATACACCAGATATAATATATAGTATACCACAGATAACATATAGTACACCATAGGTTACATCTAGTACACAACAGGTTACATACAGTACACCACATATTACATATAGTATACCAGAGATAACACGTAGTAAACCACAGGTCACATGTAGTACACCACAGATTACATATAATACACCAGAGATTACATATAGTACACCCCTGGTTACATTCAGTACACCAGAGACAAGATATAATACACCTCAGGTTACATATAGTTCATCACAGATTACATACATTGAAGCACAGGTTACATATAGTACACTTCAGGTTATATCTAGTACATCAAAGATTACATATAGTATACTATGGATAACATATAGCACACCACAGGTTACATATAGTACACTACGCATTGGTATCATTTATTACGCCCTCAACTTAATTCTTCTATTTAATTAAACTGCTTTAAATTTTAATCAGTATACGTTACATTTTCATTAAGAGTTATGAAACGACGTTTTTTGTACGAATATAGAAACAAAATTCAAAACAAATAAACAAATTCTATGTAAAAATGACTATTTTCTGGTTTGTTCTCCTTTTTTTTCTTACTTTGGTCTATGGCTGTCAAGTAGAACAACTCAGTAGTTGTACATGATTGGCTCATGCTTCCGGTCCTTATCAAGACTGGCTTCAAATGCTGAGATTGTGTTGACACCATTTTTTATTCCGAGTAAATTCCATGGTTGATCTATTTTGTGTTAAAATGACTACTTTCTAGTTTGTCCTCTTAATGTATAGTTATTTACTTTGGTCTCGGTGGGCTCAGCAGATGGCCTGATATGGCTTTGCTATAAGAAAACACACAAACACTTTGGTCTCGCGTTTTGATTTCAGTAAGTGCTGAGTGAAAGTCCTCATTATTTAAATGATATAATACAAGCCCAGAAGCCCTTCGATGAACATTTTTGAGAGCTACTGTATAAACTCCATTAGCACACGTCTTTCAAGTTCTATACAAGTCCTTTACATAAATTCAAGAAAACGACTTCATCTGTAGAGGTAAATGTCGTCCTTATAAAAAACTTTATACTTGTTATTATTTTATTGTATATGATATCTAAACGATAACTAAGGGTTAACTAATACGAGAGCTTTAAACTTTTATATTTATCTGAATTAAATTTAATAGCCAATTATCAGAACGTTTTATCAATACATTCATATATTTTTTGTCATTAATAACCAGGAAAATTTTAGTATCGTCAGCAAATATATACAATCTGAATGACTCATAACTTGTCGCAAATAATTGATATAAATAACCATTTTTGTTTGTTTTGTAATTAACCACAAAGCTATACAATGGGTTATATGTGTTCTGCCCACAACGGATATCGAAACCTGGTTTTTAGCATTATAAGTCCACAGACTGTGCCACTATGAAGCAGATTTATTGAGTGCTTTTGAATCAGATAATGTTGTGCACACAATTACACAATATTCCTTGATTGAATCTTCACTGTAATCGTTTACGTATACTAAACCTTACTTATAATACGTACGAATTAGGCCTACATGTCACAGATTATATCTCAACATTTACCTTTTGTGAAAATAAATCTGTAAATTGTAATATATGCACGAAAAATAAAAACTTTACCCTCCTTCATTTTGCTGAATTATAAATTATTTTTGTTTTATAAATATCTAACAAAAATATTCTTCATTTTAGTTTAATAATTTAAGTTTTGTACTTTGCGTTAACTACCTTCTATTTTCAAGAATTCTAAAATTTATCTACATTACTTTTAGGTAATTCATTAGAATTAGAAGTTTCATTCACAACTTTGCCTTTTCCAATCAAATCTTATTTCCATCTCGGCTGTTATTTTCCAAATTTAACATTGTGTAAAACCTATTGTAGTTTTAGTTTTATTTCTTCTAGTTTCCAAAATGGAAACTTCTTTCACGATTTTGAATCCGAAGAGCAAAAAGTGGCTATTACGTGTATGAACAGACAGATGGTTTGTTAGAGCACAAACAAGGTTAGCTTAGCAAGGTTGTTTCGGTTACAACTAAACCATGAATCTCTTGTTTCTGACGTCAGGTAGTTACATAAATTTCTGGCAAGCAACCAAATGGAGAATAGCACTTAACCCCGCCAAGACTCAAACAATGATTCTATACCGCAGACTAAACAAAATATTAAAACAAGCCAAACTTAACCTTATATGATACTCTCATCACATTCACAAAAAAGCTATTTTTTTAAGTATCACCATTATCACTAAACTCACCTGGAATAACCATTTCAATGAAATCCGAAAGTCAAAACCAAAAACTCCGATAATGTACATATACTAAACATTCATTAGACCATTAATAGAATACGGCACAATGTTAACATGTAACATGAACAAAAAACAACAACTACAGGGTGGTCGCTAGAAAAGCGGAAAATTTGTCAAACAGCTATTTATTTTTACAAAGTTTTTCAAAGGCATATGTTATATTACACTCATAGATGCTCAAAATGTCGTCCGTGATATTAAAATCATGCATTTTATTCATGATGTAAAGAAATCAAAATAGAAATGAGTAAGCACGCATTTTATTCATGATCTCATCTGACTCTCAAATTTTCCGCTTTTCTAGCGACCACCCTGTATATTTAGAAAAACCGCGTGATACCATCGCCCACCTCACTACGCACCAACAATGTTGAAAACCACACTACAAAACAAACAATGCGTGACCGCATAATTAAATTCGCCACCAAATATTACAAATAGGCCACGCACGGAAACTCTCTAGCCTCCAACTTCGGTAAAATAGCTGCCACACATGAAACCTGGTAGAAATATTCATCTCCACTTAACTTCATTCTCAAGAATACCAGTACACCTAACTGATTTTTTCGTCGAAATTACCCATGTATAACATATTTTCCAGTCTCGTTTCAGGTTCCGCATTTCACTAGTCTTTCATTCGGGCACTAGCCGGGCTTCATTCGGGTCCCGACTAGTGTCCCTGAATCGAGCCGTTTGGTTGGATGTTTCGTCTCGTCTACCGCCAACTTCCTTCTACTTCCCTTTCTTGCCTTTGCCTCCGCTCTGTCAAGTGTCACGTATACTGGACTCGCTCTCATCAGATTAATATGAAACACATCAGGCCATTTGGCCCCCCAAAAATGTTAGCAACTCAGCTGAAATACAAACCTTTCATCTCGATCGAGGTGAAGGTTGTTGTTTTGGAATTAAGCACAAAGCTACACAATGGGCTATCTGTGCTCTGCCCACCACGGGTATCGAGATGAAGGGGGACTGTTCAGTCTTCGAACACCCATGGGAGTTATTTATCTTCAAGAAACATTAACCATACTATAAAACACCTGCTAGAAAGAGAGAGAAAATTCTTAAAGAAACCATCGATATTTTGTCGTTTGGACCTTATTATTATTCCCTCACGTGACACCATAAATTCTACTCTGAGTGACCTCCCACAACAACTGTATGTTAATAACACATAAGTCTACCTTATGGTTCATTGGACAAAAGTTTCCGTGACGTAGGCCCTCAAATATTTCACATCAAAAGGAAAAAATCTTCGTTCAGCTTTGATTTTGCTAAATTATACTACGTCAGGTATCGTCGTAAAATTCACGTTTATTATTATTAATAAAAGAAGCAAAGTTATGTAATCATAATATTTGAATCCAGAATTAATGAATAAGTTACTGAAGTACAAAATGGAGGTTTTACTTTCTTCTTATTTTCTTGTAATCCTGAAACTCTGATCTCGATGACTGCGGTGGGCGAAACACAGATAACCCATTATGTATCTATGTAGTTAAAATGTGTAAAATTAAATTTTGTTGCCTATTGTTATTTACCCTAAAATGGCTCAGAAGGCCATCTGGAAAGTCATCTATTTCAACTTTTCTATCCACTTTACAGTAGTGTGTCGCCTGTCGGTTATTTAGTAGACATTAAAATGTCATCACGTGAAAGATGCTTAACGTTGTAATTTGCAGTGTTGCAGCATCAGTAAAACGTGCGCATGCCATGAATCACGAGAAAAATTATACCGGCTATAGATAACAGTACAGCATGACACAAGAACTTCAAAGACAAGAAATACAAAGACTGGTTACTCTTAAATTATATACTCTTCACATGGAATATTTTCAGGCACCTTGCAGAAGTGCATCCGGTAACAATAACATTTACTGCATAAGTGATGCTGTAATAAATTACAATGTTTCTCCTGGAATTACTGATATTATTACATAACAATGTTTCTCTTGATTTTATTAATGCTATTAATACTGTGATAAATTACAATGTTTATTCCTCTTTTATAAGTTTAATAGCTTACTGAACTTTCAGAGAAAAGTGTATGTTTGCCGGACACATTTGTGCTATAAAGAGTAATTGACAAAATGTAAATTCTGCTTTTTCATGACTACAATGACTTCCTCAAACAAGTCCTTCACGGATCAAAAATCGTCTGTTATTAAATAACTTTCAAGTGTCAAACGATATGTATTGGAGTTCAAACTATACATTTCCGAGTTTTTACACTTACGTAGCAATTAGCGAACTTTTACACAAACAAATAAGTTACCATGTTTCATACTAACACATACATTATTATCTTCTTACGCTGGTATGTAAGTTACCGTGTTTTACATCAACATACACATTATTATCTTTTTACACTAACATATAAGTTACCATGTTTTACAGAAACATATCTATTGCTATCTTTTTACACTAACTTATAATTTACCATGTTTTATAATAACATACGTTGTACAAAACTTTTTCACTACCATATGAGATACCATGTTTTACACTAAAATATACATTACTATCTTTTCACACTAATATATGTTACAATGTTTCAAAGTAACATATACATTACACTCTTTTCACGCTAAGGTACAAATTATCATGTTTTACAGTAACATGTCTACTACTATATTTTTACACTAACGCATAAGTTACCATGCTCTAAAGAACATATATATTACTATGTTTTTACACTAAAAAATAAGTTACCATGTTCTACAAAAACATATATATTGTTACCTTTTTACACTAACAAATGTGTCACCATGTTTTAGACTAAAGTACACATTACCCTATTTTTACACAAACATATAAATTACAATGTTTTACAGTAACATATCTTTTGATATCTTTTTACACTAACATATAAGTTACCATGTTTCACAGAAACATATGTATTAGTGTATTTTTCACTAGCATATAGGTCACCATGTTTAATCACAACGTATATATTACTATCTTTTTACAATGACATTAATAACTTTTTACACAAGCATATCAGTTACCTTGTTTTACAGTATCATATATATTACTATCTTTTTACACTAACGTATAAAATATGATGTTTTACACTAATATATACATTACTATCTTTTAACCTAACGTATAAGTTACCATGTTTTACAGTAACATATACACTACTCTGTGTTTACACTAATATATAAGTTGCCATGTTTTACAGTAGCATATAGATTACTATCTTTTCTTACTAACATACAAATTACCATATTTTACAGTAAAATATCTGTTACTATCGTGTTATACTAACATATAAGGTACCATGTTTTACCATAGCATTTACACTACTATATTACCACACTAGTATTTAAGTTACCATGTTTTAAACTAACATATATATAACTATCTTTTTACACTAACATATAAGTTGCTATGTTATACCGCAACGCATGTATTACTATATTTTTTCACTAACAGATAAGTTACCATGTTTAACCATAACACACATATTACTGTCTTTTTTCACTAACATTTAAGTTGCCACGTTTAACAGTAACATGTACATTACTAGCTTTTTACACTAAGAAATAAGTTACCATGTGTTAAAGTAAGATATACACTACATTGCTTTACACTAGTATGCAAATTACCATATTTTACATTAACATATACATTACTCTTACACTAACTTGTAAGTTACCATGTTTTGAATTAACATATCTATTACTATATTTTTAAACTATCATATAAGTCACCATGTTTTACAGAAACATATATATTACTATCTCTTTAGACTAACATATAAGTTTCCGTGTTTTACAGTAACATATGCATTACTATTTCTTACACTAACATAGAAATTACCATTGCTACAATAACATATACACTACTATCTTTTTACACTAACATGTAAGTTACAATGTTTTACCGTAGCATATACACTATTGAATTCTTCACTACTATAAAAGTTACCATGATTTATAGTAACATATACATTACTACCTTTTTACACTAACAAATATGTTACCATGCTTTACACAAAAGTACACATTACTCTCTTTTTACACTAACATATACGTTACCTTGTTTTACAGTGTCATATATATTACTATGCTTTGCACTAATATATAAGTTACCATGTTTTACAGTAACATATACATTATTATCCTTCACACTAACATATAAATTATCATGTTTTACAATAATATACACATTACTATGCTTTTTACAGTTACATATACTAGTTAAAATACCCATTTTCTAGGCAAGTAAAACTGTTACTTACAGAAGTCGCGGGTTTCCTAGTCTTTCTAAAATTTCAATAAAACATTTTTATCGGAATTTTCGTTTAGAAATGAGCTATCTTCATAGGATTGCACCACAGAGTATGGATATCTATTACAATGTTTTTACAGTGTCATACACTAGACCGTCCCTCTCACAATTATATTTATTTACAATAGGTTTCTGTGACTTGTTGGTGATATAGTTCTTGGCTTTCAAATAGGCCTGACATGGCCAAGCGCGTAAGGCGTGCGACTCGTAATCCGAGGGTCGCGGGTTCGCACCCGCATCGCGCCAAACATGCTCGCCCTCCCAGCCGTGGGGGAGCTATAATGTTACGGTCAATCCCATTATTCGTTGGTAAAAGAGTAGCCAAAAAGTTGGCGGTGGGTGGTGATGACTACCTGCCTTCCCTCTAGTCTTACACTGCTAAATTAGGGACGGCTAGCACAGATAGCCCTCGAGTAGCTTTGTGGGAAATTCCAAAACAACCAACAACCAACCAACCTTTAAAATAATATATTCAAAACGAGTTAAACGTATGTGCAAAAACTCATTTTACTATTGGTCATCAAAGTTGCATCTAAAAGTTAAAATGATTCTTTTTCTTGTTAAATGTCCACACAGGCTGGTTCAGAATCCAATTGACAAAAATAATTACTTTTCTTTACCTTAAAATCTGTGATATATTCGCCTTAATCATAGGCTACTCTGGGTCACCACATTTGTATTCAGAACGTTAACAGCTTGTATCCTTTTCGTCAAAGTCCACACAGGTGGATTCAATTCCTTTAATTTAAATATCGCCCGTCACGGGCACAGTCTTACTTCACATTCACTAACTTATAGTCTTCTGACTTACCATCTCTTGCTTTCACTTGGGCGATACACAACTGGGGCCTAGAACTTTCTACAAACTACGAGACGTTATGATGTAATAACACTTATTTAAGGCAACGAGAAAGATACAGAAGGTTCGAGTAATATGACGTCATAAAATTAAACTACACACGACCCTTATCGAGCTGTTTAACAAAATTTATTATAGCTATTGCTTTGAAAATTATTAATTTAAACTCGTTTATTATGAAAACTAAATAATTATTAAATATCAAAATCACTAAACAAACTAAATAATAACTCTTCCAATATACAGTCTTGTATGTTTAACAGACGTGTACAGTATCATGTTCTTACACTTACATAAACATTGTGTCCTTTACAATTATATATACATTACTGTATTTTTCCAGTTATATATATAACCTTTTCTTTTACACTTACATGTACAATGTCATGTCTTTCAGATTTCCATGTACGCTAACATGTTTTATCTTCGACATTAATGTCACAAGTTGGCCTCATTGCGGCTCAATAGTGAAATATGAATGTTTACCACGATAAAATTCGATTTCGATACACGTGGTTGGCCCGATTTTTCTGTTAGCATTATTTCCCTATAATGTCTCGTCTCTGTTCAAGTTCTTTTCCATTCTTTAAGAGGCCCGGCATGGCCAAGCGTGTTAAAGCGTGCAACTCGTAATATGAGGGTCGCGGGTACACATCCCCGTTGCATCAAACATGCTCGCCCTTTCAGCCGTGGGAGCGTTATAATGTGACGGTAAATCTCACTATTCGTTGGTAAAAGAGTAACCCAAGAGTTGGCGGAGGGTGATGATGACTAGCTGCCTTCCCTCTAGTCTTACACTGCTAAATTAGGGACGTCTAGCACAGGTAGCCCTCGAGTAGCTTTGTGCGAAATTCAAAAACAAACTAACAAACAAACCATTCTTAACTAGTTTCTTAAAATAGTTGTTTCTTCCTTTCTTCTGTTTCAAACCTAGATGAACAGTAGTGTTAAATTTATACACACACTTTTTTTTTGTTGGATCTTTTTCGTAAATATACACTGCTGGCCAATATCTTTAGGCCAATGAACATAAAGACAAAATATGCATTTTGCGTTGTTAAACTCAACCATTTATTTGAGCAGAGCTTCGAAAGATGAAAATAAGAAAATGTTGTTGTTTTGAATTAAGCACAAAGCTACACAATGGGCTATCTGTGCTCTGCCCACCACGGGTATCGAAACCCGGATTTTAGCGTGTAAGTCCACAGACATACCGCTGAGCCACTGGGGGGAAAATAACATCTCCGACGAGGCGGATGTGAACCAATTAAGAAAAGGAAAAATAAAAATTCTTATGAGTTCAGATAGTTTTAAAACTGAAAAAAACAAAAAACATTTTGCTTATCTTCGAAAAAAAGCAACCAAAATAACCACATCTAGCAATTCGAGCGATACTTTTTTTACATATATATATATATATCTTCTACTACGTTCTTATCCTCTTCAGAATACAAGCTTAGCAGTCTGCTGCTCAACAAAAATACAATAGCCTCAAAAACATTTTGCGTTGTGAGACTCAACCACTTATTTGAGTAGAGCTTCGAAAGATGAAAATAAGAAAAGAAAAAAGAAAAAACTTTTTTAGCATTTAATAGAGAATATGTGAACACGATGAAATTAGCCTAAATACTAGCTGGTCAAAAGATTTGGCCAGCAGCGTATGTTTCATTCCAAGAGTTTATGGTAGGCCACGAAACACATACATGGAACTGTTTATGCATTTATAAACTGAAGGATGAACGTCATTATGTCTATAATAATTTTGAGCTGAAGTAAGTTGCAAAACTAAAACTAGGTCGATGGTTTACGTGTCAACAGGACAATGATCATAGACAAAGACAACCCAGTAATGGTTTGGACAAACAAAATTAAAGTAATTGACTGACCAAGCCAATGGGTAAAAATATCTCCAGAATACTCTACAAAGCTCGTACAACACGACTTTCTCTTGTCACTGTTACCAAAAAACCTTCAACTAAATATTAACTGTACAATCATGTTATGGATATAAGCATTTGTAATATGTGCTGTCAAGATTTTCTATGTTGTATCAATAAAGTGAGAAACCTTGTGTTCTTTGTAATCGATAGAAACTGGTTTCATATTAATACAACAAATATTGATGGCCATTAGAGTTGTATCCTTCACAAGAAAATAAATTCGCTACTAGTACAGGGAACGAAGACTTCTGTAAGGCACTGTACAAGTTCATTCTGCGAGTCATGTTAGAGACTTTACTACATCACCTATCAGTTCGTTCTGGGAGTCATGTTAATGACTTTAGTATATCACCTACCAATCGAATTTCTATATTCTCTTCTAAAGTCTTTTCTGGAAAACGGTGAATAAAGTAAACATGAATGGCTAATACTTGTCAAGTGTAGAGACCATTGCATAATCTCAGTGAACAGTCTACTGCCTTGAAGCCCCACTGCTTGTCACGTGCAGAGACAGTTGTATAATCTTAGTGAACAGATTACTGTCTTGAAGCCCATTACTTGTCACATGTAAAGACCATTATATAATCTCAGTAAACAGGTTACTGTCTTGAATCCCAGTACCTGTCACATGTAGAGACATCTGAACAGGTTAGTGTCTCGAAGCCAACTACTTGTCACGTGAGTCCCATAATGAATTCATAACAACATGTACGTCACATTATTTTAATGGAAAGTATTGCAGCAAAATACATCACTATCACAGCTGATGGAACATCTGATTCATATTATCAAGAACAGAAAACCTTTATCTTTGTATCCATGTCATTGCAATGTTAATCCTTTGTCATCGAAGAATTTTTTTAAATTATTGATTGCAATAAGAAGACTGAGTCTGATGTTAATAATTTAATCATTGTTATCAAATAATTACCAATAACTGGTTGCAGCGGTCAAAGATATAACAGTGGATCCGACGAGGACTAGTGAGGATAATAGTGTTCAAGTTATATTACCAAAGTTAATCCTCTGGCTAGATTCTTACTCTGTTCTTGCCATAGTCACAATTTTTGTAGAACACAAGTTGTAGAGAGTTGCACAGAGACTCAGACATTTTTTGGAATAATTAAAAACTTTTCTATTTACTTAGTTGCAGTCCACAGCGAAGAAGAATTCTTCTCAAGAATATAAACTCTTCTCTATAACATTTCAGGAACACGGTGGACAGAGTGGACAGTGTTAGTCCTTTTGCAGCTCATCTTCGTGGGATTTTGGTCGCACTACCAAATATTCATGAACCCAATCTTATATATTAAACAAGAACTGAAGGCAAATGTATAACTGACTATCTGCGGTGATATTTTTTAACATCTTGATGGCTGGAATCTAGTTATAGGTATTTGTGATCATTGATCAGCGCAGCCAAGTATTGCAGGCCCACAAAGATACCTCTGATATTGAAGTGGGCAACACTGAAAGTATGTTGACTGATTTAATGACACTGCAGGAACATTGGAGATTAATTATTAAGGAAGATAAATTGATTACAAATAATACGAATCTTCTGCCACAACTGCTGTAAAACAGAAAATAGTTCCCACGATGACAATAAAGATGGCCTAATTGTGAAGAAAATTAAACTGTAGACAAAACAAAACTCAGACGAAACACATTTTATAGATTTTGTTCCTGTTGAGCTCATTACAAGATATAGAGTACTATGGATATCAATCAGACTTGTTCTGATATCTAAATATGTCACAAAATGATCCACATTCAAAAAGTATGGAATTTCTCACCAAATATATATCTGATGTGTCAAAATACTTCGTGAAGGAACTTAAAATTCTAAAGGCCATCCACAAACGTTGCTAGTACTATATCAAGTCCTTTAGATCTCCAAAAGAAACTACGAAGTCTGTTCGAAAATACGAGGACTGTTTGAATTGCGGGGCTCCAGTTGATTCCAGGGGAATTCACTTGGTGTCGTTAGGTTTGCACAGATCAGCTGATTACGACGCCATTTTCCGATTCCAGATATCTTCATTTGTGCATTAGCTGCACGGTTTTAAGTGAAGTGCGATTTTTTTCGTTTGGCGGATTTCAGAATGAATGACCTGAAGGAGCAACGACTTGCTGTGAAATTTTGTGTTAAACTTGGAAAATCTGCGACTGAAACTTTTGCTATGCTTAACACAGCTTACGGTGATGTTGCTATGATGCGTAAGGCATGTTTCAAGTGGCATGAACGTTTTAAGGATAGTTGACAGTCCATTGAAGATGATGCACCGCGTTGCTGCGAAATTTGTGCCTCAGAACTCGTGAGTTTTTGGCCAAACACTCGATCACTGTTCTTCCCCACTCCCCTACTCACCTGACCTTGCTCCTTGCGATTTTTTTTTGTTCCCCAAACTCAAAAGACCCTTGAAAGGAAGAAGATTTGAGACGATTCCCGAGATTAAGGCAAATACGACGAAGGAGCTGGAGGACATTACAAAAGAAGCGTACCAGGACTGTTTCAACAAGTGGAAATACCGTTGGGATAAGTGTGTGCGTTGGGGAGGAGAGTACTTTGAAGGGGTCCCAGACCTGTAACTTCTAAATAAAGTACATTTTGTTTTATGACGTCAGTCCGCGTATTTTTTGAACAGCCCTCGTATATAAATTCAAGCTATATCCATTTTCAATTTCGCATTTTCTGAGCATTTCCAGCCACAGTTGTAGAAGGGTAGAAATCTTTTAGCAATTTGAAACTGAGAAAACATTATCTGCGCTTGACCATTGTCTAAGACTGACCGACTGACCCAGATCCCTTATAGCTGAGAACTAGTCTGTACATTGTATGTCAGCAGAATTACTGATCACACTGCCAAACAGAAAGCAAGAAAAGTACACTTGTAACAATGAAAATCACAGAGTAAACAGTCGTAATAATAATAAACCCACTTGTGTATAAATCACAAAGTAAACAGTTATAATAATAATAAACCCACTTGTGTATAAATCACATAGTAAACAGTTGTAGTAATAATAAACCCACTTGAGTATAAATCACAAAGTAAACAGTTGTAGTAATAATAAACCCACTTGTGTATAAATATGACATCACAAACGTGATTTGTATTCAACCAGTTCTATCTTATTTTATTGTTAAATATGAAAGTATGGCTTTCATACATTCCCCATATTAAATAAACATGAAACTCATTGTAGGAGCATAGTTTTCTCTTTATTAATTTACTTAAAATTATTTAATCAGTAACTTCCTTTTAAGCAGCAATGTGTTTGTATGTTAGTGCATTTGTCAACCGTAGATTCCTTACAAACTGTTCATATGAGCAGTTTTTTGAAATGTTACTAATAGTAACTTGAACATATATGTATGTCATGGACTTCAGTGGAAACACACATCAATTTTTTGATGGAAGTTATGTAATGGACTTCACTGGAATCAGCTATCAGTTCTTTATGAGAGTTACATCGCTGATTTCAGTAAAATCACCTATCAGTTCTTTATGAGAGTTACATCGCTGATTTCAGTAAAATCACCTATCAGTTCTTTATGGGACTCATATTGTGAGCAACAGTAGAATAATTTCTTAGCGATGAGAGGAAGCGTTTATTAAACGTTTAGGAATCCTCATATTTCCCTCATCAATAACCTGGAGGTTTGGTTTGAATTTCGCGCAAAGCTACACAAGGGCTATCTGAGCTACCCGTCCCTAATTTAGCAGTGTAAGACTAGAGAGAAGGCAGCTAGTCATCACCACCCACCTCCAACGAATAGTGGAAATGACCGTCACATTATAACGCCACCACGGTTGAAAGGGCGAGCATGCTTGGTGCGACGGGGATTCGAACCTGTAACTCTCAGATTACGAATCGAACGCCTTAATGCACCTGGCCATGCCGGGCCAACCTGGAGGTACAAAACAGTACTTATTATTACAACAAAGTATGATATACATGAGAAGTAAAGAAATGGAATGTATGAATATAAGACGAGAGAATGTGGCACGAATAAAATAACTTTGTATTATGTAAAGACTGCGTGTCGTTTAAGGACATAAAACTCTACTTCTGTCCCTGAATAATACACTGCAGAACATTTTTAAAGATTATTTCATTTGGGAAATAATCAGGTTTCGATACTCTTAATGGGCAAAGCACAGATAATTGATTTGTATTAAACTACAAACAAACAGAAATGAACTTAATTTGTGTATTCACCAGCACACACGTCTAGAATGAAATATTTTCTCTAGACTCGCTTGTCTAAACTACTTCCCAAGCATAACAATGTAATATAATATTTTACACTACAAATTAACAAGGTAATTAACCAGAAACACAATAACTAGAGGTTCGGAACATAAGCAAGTATGATGTGATTAGAAATAAAAGAATTGGCTTCATAGCCAACATTCATGAAGAAATACGGTCATATGATATCTATCTAAGGACAGGTAAGTTGAAACATTTATTACCAACAGCCAAAACCGAAAGACCAAATACGGACGTGTGGTATATATCTGAAGACAGACACGTAAAACAATGAGCAGAGTTTTGTTTATATGTTCTAGAAGAAATTAATAGAAAAAAACTGCAATATCAGAACCACGAGAATGCTACAAGACCCATTACTTCCGTTAGCAGAAATGGAAGCTAGGTTTCCAGCATCTCTCACTCCACTTGATCTATACGTTAAATAGTTGTTACAGGCAGTTCAACTAATTGTTATGTGTGTAGTCTAAATTACTTCAGTAGTTGTCTAGGAATAAGAGTTGAAGTTCCCACCCTGTCCCTACAGAGATGATAACTGGGTAGATAAATCTGTGCTACCATTTTGCAACTTTCTATTAAGTTACAGAAAAAAAAAAGATCTAACGGTTATTATAGTTTTCGATTTCCTTGTGTAATATTTTTGTGACGTTCACTAAACTTTAAAAAAGGACTTTAGTTAATATATATTTATTGTTTACTAAATTTGAAGGCGAGGTTTTTAGTTGATATATATTTATTGTTTACTAAAATTGAAAATAAGGTATTTAGTTGATACATATTAATTTTTTTATTAATATTAGAGGTAAGATCTCTGTTGGCTGATACTTATTTTTGTTTACTAAAATAAAGGTTGATATTTATTTATACTATCAAATAAAATATTATCATGACTCTACCCAGGTCTGTGTTTAATATTGTTTTCAATACCTTTTATATTATTTTTTGGCTCATAGACGTTTCTTAATGCACCCCAGTGGCTCAGCGGTATGTCTGCGGACTTATACGCTAAAATCCGGGTTTCGATACCCGTGGTGGGCAGAGCACAGATAGCCCATTGTGTAGCTTTGTGCTTAATTCAAAACAACAAACAAACAAAACGTTTCTTAATTTAAAGCTTATTTTTTCGTTTGGTTGATTGTTAATACATAGGCAACGATTGTAACATCTATCAATTTGATGATAAAAAATGCCAATTAAATACCCAAATGTTTTTGTTGTTTTTTTATAAAATTAAACACAGAGTTACACAATGAGCTGGCTGTTCTCAGCCCTTCACGGATATAGAAACCCGCTTTGTATCGTTGTAAGTCTGAAGACATTCCACTGGGTACCCACCTCGATGTGAGTGAGTGAGTTTATCAGTAAGACGCGGTTTACTTCTCAGTGATCGAGTTATTGATTGATTAGCAGTGAAATTCTGCGAGTAAGTTTATAATTAAGTTAGGTGTACATTAGTTTCGGAGTTTCTGTTTAAATGTTGTCTGTGAAGTTAGGCATACCAGTGAAAGCAGCCTGTAGCAAACATTACTGAAGGAATAAATTGCATCATTGTCGTTATGTGGACTGTACTTCGCATTATTATCAGCAGGTAATCCAAAAGAACCCGACCAACGATAAAACACGTAATGCTTATGATTAACTGAATCACAGATGCATTAGTTCTATAAATTATTAATTGGCAATGTAATATATCACTCACTGAATTCTCGTAAACAAAGTTATCTGTCATTTTTATATTGTATTCGAAAGTTTCAAAAATTTTAGACTTTATGAAAGTTGTAAATATTGCGTTATTACCACGTCATGACACTCTGCTTCTAGCAAACTAATATCTAAATTAAAACATTAAAAATATAGGTTACAACATTCCCCTTATTATTGATTTAGCGTCTTTGGTGTTTTGAAATAAGAAAAGGTCAAATAAAAGTATAGCTACTTTTGCATCACCAGAATCACATACACACTGGCTTCACTAAGGTTAGTAGCATATTAACAAATCACACACCAGACTCCCATCAAGCCATAACACTATGTATATGCTACTCTTCATCACCGAAGCACGTTCTGAGAAAGTATAAACACCAGAAGGAGAAAAAGTTTCCTTATCACATAGCCAATGCTTACATATAGTCTAACGTCAGAAGGAAACCCTTATGCACTGATGTTCATTATTATTCATCTTGTTGGTGTCAAGTGACACACCATGAAAAGCTGCGTCACATGTTTGACGCTGGATTATATTAAGACATAACGTTGCTGTTTTTGACCTTGGTGGAAGTCACGCAATGAAGTGACTTTGTCCACCTTTAAATGGATGGCATCAATATAAATCTAGTGTTATCTATACAATAAAGAGAAGGTTACATTTCGTAAAAAGAGAGAGTTATTGACGTGTTTGCTTTTCTTTGTTTTGTATATTTACAGTAGAAGTGAGAGTAATTTACTAGTTTAACCACGAAAATTGTTGAGATATTATGGAATCACGTGCTTGTTTTCTTCGCTGCATTACACACCTAAAATTAAAGTTAAAAAGTGCCATTACTTAGCATACTAGAAATAACTTGAAATTTTGAACGTTATCGAGATGAAGTCACCGCAATAATGTATCAAACCTCTATATTCCTGTCAACGATAATATCTATCATATGCTCACTACTGTTTCACAGGAAGCTGTTATGTATAAAGCGTTTGGAATGCCATGTCGTGTTGTGTTTGGATTTCCATATCTATCGGTCGAAATTTGTTGTTGTTGTTGTTCATATTATTGTTTCGAAGTTCAAATCAATAAAATATGTAGAAATTTCTAGAATTAGGTATTTGAGAATTTTTCAACGTTTGCTGTGTGTTTATTCAACTTGGATTTGTGACTGGAGCTAGATCTACAAAAGCTGTGATTTTATTTCGTCGATCTTTACGATTCGTTCGAATTACTGGTTATACTGAAGGTCAACACGTATAGGATTGTTTAGGGGAGACCGGGGCAAGTCGGGAAACGACAAATTTGAGACATTCGTCAAAAACATCGTAAAAAGAACTTCGTGAAAATTATTGGACTGTGAATTGTTTCTGGACTTCTCCATTCAAACTTCGGGATTTCTTCGTGGGACCAAATTCACACCCTAGACTGGAATTTTGGATTTCTGATCTGGACTTTTGGACTTTCATTCTGGATCATTATATTGGACACAGGCCAGTACCATTTTGTATTGTAATTAATTTTTAAGGTTGAAACTGAACATCTGTCATTGTTATTATATAATTTATTTTATATTTGTCTCGTATATTAATAGTTTATTGTAATAAATTATATAAGCTGTTATCTGTGTCTTTCTGTTGCGTTCAGTCCACATAAAAAAACCGTAACAAAGCCAACCAGTCGATCAATACCATTTCACGGGTAGCCAACCAGTCAATCACTACTATTTCACAAGTAGCCAGATATTTTATAAATCAGCAGTATTTTTTTTCACATTCAGCAACGCAAAAGACCTTAATATAATATACGAATTTGAGTAATTTATTGATAATTCCTTCATCTACGTCATTTATGTAAATCCAAAAGAGCAAAGTTCATAATACTGAGCCCTGAGGTACCACACTTGTAACATTAATCGAGTTTAACTGAACTGCATTTGTAACAACCCTTTGCTTTCATCCATCCAGCCACTCTTCTCTCCAATTTGCTCACATATCCCTGATACGTGAAGAAACAATATTTTTAGAAGCCTTTTTTATGACACCTTGAAAATACTGATAATACTTGAGAATAAAGATAAAAATAGATAACAATGAAGTACACAGATTATTTTAAGAGAAAGGTTTCGACCAGTGTAAGAGTATAATGAAACGTTTTTGTACTAACTGTAATTCTATTGCCCTCTGTTGATAACATTTTAAATCATAATACCAATGTGTTCCTTACATTATTTTGTTGTTTTATTTTTGGCGGCTGTGACTCTAAAGGAATATCTGAAAACAAATTATCTTGTGAGCAGAACAGTATAATCACAATATATAGGATGCGGGAACGAGACCCGTTGTTAAATATGCTTATTATTTTTACCATGTGACCGCTATTATGTTTCGATTATTACAACTAGTTCGTTAAAAAAAATCACAAAAAACGAGTTGCATAAGCGTTAATGTTGTATGGTGTTAACTTGTCTTCTCTCTAGTGTATCATTCCAATACTAGTAACGGCTAACGCAAGAAGGCCTCGAGTAGATTCGAGTGAAATTGAACACCCAAACATACTAGGAAATAAGTGTTTGAAGGTCAGTAGACTACATTATTCGAGTAAACATTGCTTTCTACGTACATATAAGTTCAGCAAGAACATGAAAAGCGCTAAGAAATTTTTAGTTATGCTTGTATTGATTATGGAAGGAAATGTAAGAGCAAGGTACAGCCGAGGGGGCGTTATAATGTCACGGTCAATCCCACTATTCGTTGGTAAAAAGTAGCCCAAGAGTTGGCAGTGGGTGATTATGACTAGCTGCCTTTCCTCTAGTCTCACACTGTTAAATGCGAGACGGCTAGCGCAGATAGCCCTTGAGTGGCTTTGCGCGAAATTCATAAAACAAACAAAGAAACAAGAACAAAAAACATATGGAAACCAATCAAACAACTATTAACAATGATAAAAGAACGAAGATAATTAAGAAAACTATTCATGGTAACAAGAAAACAAGAAATAAAATACCAAATTAACAGCATTAGAAATAAATTTAGAGAAGAAAATATGCAGCTAAAACAAGAAAAATGGGATAACTTCTGCTCTCAACTAAACGAACAAACCGACCCTAGAAAATTCTGGCTACACCTAAACAGATTCACAAATAAACCCACAACAAGAAAATACTCAACACTGGAACATAACAACAACTTAGCACAAACCAACAAATAAAAGCAGAAGCCTTCAGACATCAATTACAAAACACATAATGACATGGACATGAACAACCATTTACTACAACAAAGTAAACAATCAAGTGAGAAATAACAGGATTGTTTAGGGGAGACCGGAAAAGTGGGAGAGCGACAAATTTGAGACATTCATCGAAAACATCGTAAAAAGAACTTCGTCAAATTTATTGAACTGTGAACTGTTTCTGGACTTCTCCATTCAAACTTCGGAATTTCTTCGTGGGACCAAATTCACACCCTAGACTGGAATTTTGGATTTCTGATCTAGACTTTTGGACTTTCATTCTGAATCATTATATTGGACACAGCTAGTACCATTTTGTATTGTAATTAATTTTAAACTGAATATCTGTCATTGTTGTTGTATAATTTATGTTATATTTGTTATATATATAATAGTTTATTGAAATAAATTATATAAGCTGTTATCTGTGTCTTTCTGTTGCGTTCAGTCTACATACATAACGTAACACCTGGAAACTTAATTAAAATATACAAAACATCTGCTAGACCAATAGTAGACTATGCAGCTCCTACATGGATTAATGTAAGTGAAAAACAACTGCAAACCAATCTCCAAACATAACAGCATACATTAATTAATAAAGCATACAGAGTACTTAAAACCACTTCCTCAAAGTTCATGCACAAATACTCAAATACACAAACAATACCAGATATAATTCTACATAGTACAATAAAATATTTCGATAAAAATTGACAAAAAAATGAGCTGTTATGCGAATAGGACAGTTTGTGTTTCTTTTAAATTTTGCGCGAAGCAAATCGAGGGCTGTATGCGCTAGCAGTCCCTAATTTAGCAGTGTAAGACCAGAGGAAGGCAGATAGTCATCACCACCCACCGCCAACACTCTTGGGCTACTATTTTGCCAACGAATAATGGGATTGACCGAATCCGCGACCCTTGGATTACGATTCAAACGCCTTAACACACTTGGCCATGCCGGGCCTCGAACTAGACAGATATTACATATATGATGAAGAGAGACCTAAACACCTCTCCCCGTTAAACTTATAGGTACGTTCTAGACTTATTAAAAATTATAAAATAAATAAATAAATAAAATGAAAGAACAATATACATGAACACTGCGATGAAAAGGACCAGAGTTAGAGTTATGCTATTACTCTGGTCTTCTGTGTTTACTTTAAATAAATTAATAAGTCCATTCAAACAATGTAAAGGAAGAAGAAAGAGGTCTAGTGTACCTAACCCTCCTGGGTATACAAATTTATATACCCAAACAACTAGCGAGAGAGAGAGAGAGAGAACAAGGTAAAAGGATTAAACTGCAAAACTAATAACGTTTAAGCAAACCTTCACGTAACATTATGGGATGAGAATTCCAACTACAACAACCATTTATATTATAATAGAAATTTTAGGTAACATTAAACTTAGACCCAACATTCAAGGCAACAAAGAACAATTCAACGTTGAAGACATCGAGCCAAGACTTATTCACAAAAAAATCTAACACTGAGGGCACCAAGTCAGCCCTTATTCACAAAATCTAATGCTAGAAACATTGAGTCAGGACTTATTGACGACAAGATCTAACGTTAAGGAGATCAAGCTAGGATTTATTTGTAAGATCTAACGTTAAGGAGATCAAGCTAGGATTTATTTGTAAGATCTAACGTTAAGGACATCGAATCAGAACTTATTTATGGGGTTTAGGCTTCTATCTAGTTGTAATAACAAAGCATTCACCAACGCTGTTAACTTTAGATAAACTGGTTGTAATAATACTAACTAGTATCAATACTGTTATCATAAAATATAGATACTTTATGGTGGTAATTGGTTTTAATATCAAAATTATAACTAGATTTGGGAATCGACATCATAAAATGTATAAGATATATGCTATTAACTGAACATCAAAATTTTTACCGTAAGATAAAAACGATGTTTTTAGCAGGTGTAATGTAAAATTAAAATATAAATATTACTGTGAACTGACTTTCACTATTTAACGTGAAGTATAACGAGTTTTGTTTGTTTGTTTTTTGGAAATTCGCACAAAGCTACTCGAGGGCTATCTGTGCTAGCCGTCCCTAATTTTGCAGTGTAAGACTAGAGGGAAGGCAGCTAGTCATCACCACCCACCGCCAACTCTTGGGCTACTCTTTTACCAACGAATAGTGGGATTGACCGTCACATTATACACCCCCACGGCTGGGAGGGCGAGCATGTTTAGCGCGACGCGGGCGCGAACCCGCGACCCTCGGATTACGAGTGGACGCCTTAACGCGCTCGGCCATGCCAGGCCTGAAGTATAACGAGAGAAAGAAGGCTGTGGGTGGCTGTTGTTTGTAATTAGAAAATCAGGTATTAACATAGTTTTCATATGATTTAATAGTCTCATAAAACTTGGTCCTAATTTTAAGTACAACATGAATCTTTTGCTTGTTTCTTTTCATGCCAATTTTCCGTGTTATAAATCCTCAATAATATAGTTGAGACATCTGTTGTTGTTTGTATGAAACAGTGTATTGTAAATAAAACGTATGGTTTAATTTGTGTGGAATTTCCCGCGTAGATACGCGAGGGCTATCTTTCGTTAGTCATTCCAGTTTATCAGTGGAGAAATAGAAGAAAGGCAGCTAGTTACCTCCACCCTCCGCTAACTTCTGGGCGACTGTTTAATCAGTGAATAGTGACATTTTCGGTGACATTATTGCATACAATCGTGTTAACCGAATAAGCAACCTAAATGTAGAAATTCAATGAACATCATTAATTAACGTTTACCAGCACTCGTCAGTGTGATAAATGCAGAGATGCCAACTATTTCAAATGGCTTAGCGTAATGATTGTTGACAGAGCCCTTTCACAGTTTTAGTCCTCTTAGATTTGCCAGAAACGTGTTTCTACGCCGCTTAGCAAACGAGAAATACCCATCTACGCGAGCGCTGATTGGCTGACAAGCACTGATAACGTAACTATGGGTTCCCCACGTACCCTGTATAGAGAAGCACCGCACTCAAACTAATAGTAGACGTCGGAAATACAAATATTTTTTTTATTATTTCAAACACAAACATGATTATCGTAAGCAGTCATTTGGACTATGTCTTTTATTTACTATCAAAATTTATTTGTATCTCTCTAGAAATTTTCTTTTCGTCCTTTTCAAGTCCTGGGGAACAATTTATCACTTTATTGTATAGGCCTATATAATATATAATAATTTGGGAGTCGTAATATTTGTCTGTATGAGCATATAGTCGTAATATATACACCGCAATCGTAATGGTTGGCATCTCTATATAATATATAATAATTTGGGAGTCGTAATATTTGTCTGTATGAGCATATAGTCGTAATATATACACCGCAATCGTAATGGTTGACATCTCTGTGAATGTAGGTCAAAAGGTAGGAAAGAAACTTGACATAGTAACTAGTCATCACGTGATATTAGTTGTTGGCAGAATATCAGTACCAGTGTATCCACTATTCCTGAAACAAGTCAAACTACAAGGACTTTACAATATTTGTTTGTAGAGAACTAAAGTTTGAAGATATTCCCGTATACGTGCTGACGTCAGTCTTTCCACTGAATAGCTGCTTGGCATACGATGATACATTAAACCTACAAAACATGAAGCTGCCAAGTTCTGATATTCAACATTCAACCGCTCCAAAGAGCGCATGTCCACTATCCAGAGTACAGATCTTTCTTATTACCGTTATCGTTGTGACCATTTATTGTTTGTACTTATCGGGTACTTCTTTATCTTCCCCAACTGGTCTCTTACTAAAAGATCGTAGAAATGAAACTGGCAACACAATAACGCAGGTAAGTTACGTGTTTTAACATAACAAATAACATTCTAGTTTGTGACAGTACTTTACGTCATAAAACTGAAGAAATTAGCCATCGAAAACGTAGCTGCTTTATACTGTTTTCCGTTTTAGAATTATTAAAGATATCTACTGGTCAGACCAGGTCACAAACGTAAAGACTTATTATTTTCAAATTGAGCGAGATATCTCTCAGGTTTATTGTTCTCAAAACTGAAATAATATATATACTATTAAGCAATGGAAATTTCCCCACAAAAGCTGCGCTAATTTCATAATTACCTCTACTTTTCACAACATGCCGACTAAGGTTTCTTTCTTGACAACGTTTATCGCGCGTGTGACCTATTCCTGACCGCTGACTACACGTTCCATCACCGTGTTAATCTCCTACAATGTGCTAGTTTTCCAGCTAACATTCTAACGTGGCCAACTTTCATCAATAGAATGATGTTTTAACATAATTATTTTTTAATGTATAAGTGAACGAGGATATAGTTTCGAACTTTTAACTTTAATAAAAGCAATAATTCTTAAGTTCTGTAATTCACCATACAGTAATCTAAATTAATTTAGGTATTGTTTGTTTGTTTATTTTTGAATTTCGCGCAAAGCTACTCGAGGGATATCTGCGCTATCCGTCCCTAATTTAGCAGTGTAAGACTAAAGGGAAGGCAGCTAGTCATCACCACCCACCGCCAACTCTTGGGCTACTCTTTTACCAACGAATAGTGGGATTTATCGTCATAGTATAACGCACCCACGGCTGAAAGGGCGACCATGTTTGGTGTGAAGGGGATTTGAACCAGCGACCCTAAGATTAGGAGTCGAATGCCTTGACACGCTTGGCCATGCTGGGCCCTAATTTAGGTAAGTAAATAATTTGTGGCAGTGTGTCAATTTGATTATTCGAAATTGTACAGCGACCTCTGCATAACAGATATTTTGAACTTAACATATAGTGAAAAACAATTTGTAATATCACATTTCTGATTAAAGGTATGCCACTTATTATTAGAAATCATGTAGAGGGAGCTGTTTTAATTTCATAAACATTTAAGCTTATGTTCTTCACAACCATAGCAGGCTAAATAGATCAGTCCTAGACCATGAATATATTTACATTCGTACGGATGGATTCCACGTAAATATACCGTTTTCAGAACGCGAAAGGTCAGGTTACACTTTCTTTAAAGTATGGATTTAAATAACGATGTTTGAAGTGGAAAAAGAAAAGAATTCCCGGCCATCAAATTAAATGTTTCTGTAGACTTTCATGCCTCCTAAACCCTACAAGAAAGATTGGTATATGTAACGATAGTTTTCTCAATTACTCATGTTTTTCTTGAGATTATTAAACTTATTTTAGCGTAAACTCAACCTGGAAAACTTCCCTCTACTGTAGTGATTGTGTCTTACTGAAAAGAACTTGACAACACTTCTCTCTACTATAGTGGACGTACCTTACTGAATTGAACCTTGACAACACTTCCCTCGACAACAGTGAACGTGCCTTACTGAACTGAACCTTGGGAACACTTTCCTCTACAACAGTGAATGTACCTTATTGAACTCAATGTAAGTTAAAACTGGTGGCCACACTAAGTAACCCAGTAGTTACTTCCAAAACTCAGGACACATCTTCGATCCCACATTATATTCTGTCCCATGTTGATCCTTTTTAATACATACAGAATTTTGGTTTGAATTGTTAAGGCTTGTTTTAGTTTTTAAAACTTGGTTAAGTACATATATATATATATATATAAGGATGTGTATGTAAATCTAGAAATATTTAAAGAAAAGAATACGTACATATATAGATATATAAATAGAGAGAGATGAATCTGATGGGGTTTGTGTGTGTATAAGTTAATTATAACTTAACAAACAAGCCGAAACAAAATTAGGGTACATTTATAGTTTGTACCCTGGGAACTTCTCAATTAGTGCAGCATTTGTTGTTTACATTTGGTAATATGATCAAACAGTTTGTTTGTTTGTTTTGGAATTTCGCACAAAGCTACTCGAGGGCTATCTGTGCTAGCCGTCCCTAATTTAGCAGTGTAAGACTAGAGGGAAGGCAGCTAGTCATCACCACCCACCGCCAACTCTTGGGCTACTCTTTCACCAACAAATAGTGGGATTGACCGTCACATAATACGCCCCCACGGCTGGGAGGGCGAGTATCTTTAGCGCGATGCGGGCGCGATCCCGCGACCCTCGGATTACGAGCGCACGCCTTAACGCGCTCGGCCATGCCAGGCCTGATCAAACAGAGGGTGAAGAAAGATGTTAATTATCCACATATATCTGATAGAGGAAAACATACTAATAAATATGGTGCACCAATTAATAATTTTATCCAGTTGGTATACCAGTCTTTCGGTACTTACTGTATTTTTACATTTCAAACATTTTCTAAATAATTAACAAGATAATTAATATAAAAATTACTTAACATTCTGGAAAAATAAAGTTTATTTTAGTAATCTCTACCTTAATGTAATTGGTACTTTTGTTTATTTTAATAATCTCTAGCTTAATGTAATTGGGACTTGTATGTTTATTTTAGTAACCTCTAACTTAATGTATTGGTACTTGCATGTTTATTTTAGTAGCATGTAGCTTAATGTAATTGGTAGTTGTACGTTTATTAACACTCCTTAGGTAGTTAAGATTTTACAAACCATTCAATTGTATCTTTAAAATAAGTGTGTAACACAATAATGAGCCGGATATTTTGTTCTTCAGGACCAGAAGCCAGAAAACGCTTTCAATGATTCCATTCTAGAGGCACTGGAAAATAAGTATAAAGAAAGATTACGTCGAGCCGAGAAAGTATGCAATCAACAAGAACCTGCCTTGAAACACAGACTTTGGTCAATTGCTAGTAATGAAGTGGACGGTAAGCCTCGTACATGTTCAACCCGAAAGTGCACTATTTTGGTGGACAGGACCAATCTTATTTACTACTGTTTTATTCCAAAAGTGGCATCCACTGCTATAAAAACATATTTTCTCAAAATCACAAATAAAACTACTTCACATTCTGTCCATGATAACAATACTGCTTTTCATATAGAAGCGAACGACGCTATTACTCGTATAAGTCCTCTGTTTTACTCTCGAGAAAAACGACAACATTTTTACAAGATTATTTTCGTTCGACATCCATTCTCGAGATTGGTGTCGGCTTATGAGAATAAAGTCCTAGGGCCACGAGATAAACTGTCTTATTTTTATGACAATTACTGGAACAAAGTAATGAAGAAATATCGAGGCGTTGAAGAAATATCGTATCGTGATGCTCATCCAACGTTCGAAGAATTTGTTCGCTATTTGTTGGACACTCCCGTATATAAGTACGACAATCACTGGGTCCCGTACACGAAACGATGCGAACCCTGCCTCGTCCATTACGATTTCATTGGTAAATTAGAAACAGCTGAACAAGACTTTCACTACGTTTTTCAACACGAGTTAGGCTTAACAGAAACACCAGAGCTTGAAAACAGAGGATCTATAACGACAGATAAAGTTAACTTTTATTTCCGTCAAGTACCTAAAAGTGAAGTTCTAAGACTCTACTATATATACAAGATGGATTTTGATATATTTGGGTATGATATTAATGATTTTGTAAAATGAAAGAGGATAAATTTAAAATATATTTTATTTTCCATGGTATTTCCATAGAAATTACTAAACATATTTAAGAGAATGTAGATATACAAGTCCAATTTTTTTCGATCTTGTCAATGGGAAAAAGAGTTCAATTCGAAAATTAAATGGTTACAGACAGCACTCCCGCGAGTTCCGCCGACTTATTTTTATTTATTTATTTAATGATGATCTACTATTTTATAATTGCTTTTGAAACACTGTGCATACATGTAGAAATAGCATTTTCATACTTACAAGAAGAAATTTATTTACACTGATAGTACAGGAACCACTACATATTATTTACACTCGTGATAATGTTTGGCGTCCCAGGCAAACCACGCCTTTGGCGCCCTTTAAGAAAATTTTAAAAATAAAAGGATAATATTCTCAAATAATTTTATATATTCTATATAAACAAAAATACAAACAGTGTACTATTTATAGAGTACATATATATACAGAAATGAAAACTAAATTTTTATTTCTTTTCTGTGCTAAGAACAGGTTAATTAATTTATTATAATTTAGTAATTTTCCTGTTTTGTATTCTATGGAAATAATTCCAAACGAATTAAGTCAATAGTAGCATGTTTATGCTCGTCGATAATTTTTAATTTTAGAAATCGTTCAGCCGAAGCAATTGCAACAGATAACGTTAAAAATATTTTCAACAAAATGTAGATATTGGAAAACTATTCTGAAATCACATTTAACAAGATATCGTAGTATTCCCATTTGGTACATATATATTTTCTGTGATGTTATATCTTATCAAACGTTCTTTTAATGACCTTAACTCAGAATGTAGCTCCATAAAATCAATATCGCTGGAATAAAATTCACATAAGATCTTACATAACGTAGTAATTTCGTCATCATTTGAGATTAATAGTAACTTAAGATAAAATTGATTTTTTTTCTAAATCGCGTTGATTACAATAAACATGTCCTTTAATTCGTATCTAAACTTTCAATCGCTCTCGTTGTTAACCTAAAGATTACCTGGGAAGGTCGAAACGTTGTTCTCTGTTATATTAGTAAAAGTGTTAATACCCATACCAGCCGATCTGAAGTGGATAAAACTTTAATAAATCTTCGCATGATTTTTGTCTTTTATTTACTCCTGCTGAAATATTTAAATTTTGACAGACTCTTTTAGCTGCTTGAAAGCTTTCAATATTTTTTCAATGCTTCTGATTTTAGATTCTAAATCTAACAAAAGTGTCAACACATTCTGTAGATTATGATATTTATGCACTACCACCTTTGTTCTGTTAATTTGTTGCCAACAAGTCCCAGACACTGAATTCCAAATCAATTTTATAAAGATATGACTATCTCCATCTGTATCATTTGTTCTATGTTCATTCAAGACTTCTAAAAGTTCGAGTTGGTGTCTAATAGCTCCCACACCATCAGCTTTATAGCTCCATCTTGTCGAGCAATGTTGTTTAACAAATTTTTGTTTTCTTAATTATTTTTTCCCACGTAGATGTTGATCCCAATAAAGTGTAGAACGTATACGAGTAGACTTTTTGCCGGGTTTTTCAAAAGTATAAATATTCGATAAGTTTAAACTGTGTTCACAACATGGTATAGAGTGAGTGTATTTAGGCTTAAACATTCTTGACTGTAGCCCTTGTTGCGTCTGCTCATATTTTTACCGCTGTCGTATAATTGAGCGCGCTTCATAGTGATATCCACCTTTTAAGACACCACCTCAGACGTGCCACAAACTGTAAGTCTATTTCTTCAATATCAAATTGAACTTCCCTGAACTTCTTACACTATAATTCTTCAGTAACGTTTCAACAAGGCCACTTTTAACTTATCATAGTTCATTGCATTTTTTGATGCCATGCCTGCATACACTTGCAGACCTTCTCCTGTGAGAACTGGTTCGAGATAGGCTACCTTTGTTCCAGCTTTGTTTTTCCGGTTATTTTCTTCACATCTCTTCAGGAAAGCATCCATGTCATTTTTGTATTCATCAGATTTAGGCCACATAGATCAAATAGCGTTCTTAGGTCCTTTATTTCTTTCTGTTGGGTGAGTGTTCCAACCTCTGTTTGTGCTTTTATTTTCTCCTTTTCTTTCCCACTTGTTCTATTTCTAGATTATCTTATTCTGTCTTCTCTTGATGCTCTTCTCTCTCTCTAGTTCTTGTTAGTTGTTTTTCTTTTAACAGACTCTAATTGATCGCTATCTTAGAACCCAACTCACTTCTTTTTACCCATTCGTCAAAATTAGTTGATATAATTATAATCTCTACACTGTTTATGTCATCATTACGGTTATACACATAAGTCCTACTTCCATTACTGTTTACGTCTTCTTTCACTGTCATTTACCATTATATAGTCCTGACTGGTTCGCTAGTGTCAGGTTTTATAGGGCTGTCATTCTTTGTAGTGGGTGACTATGGTGTGTTTACGATAAATTTTAAAAGAAAAACAACGTGCAGTCCACTTGTTTTAAAATAATACATTCAAAACACATCAACGCACGTACAAAAATTGTTTACACTGGTGGTTAAAGCTATATCCGAAGCTTTAAATAATTCTATCTTCTTTTTCTTCAAAGTATGCACACAGTTGAGCTCAATTACTTTGAAATATCATTTAACGAATTGTTCTTTTCTACTCTGTTATTAAAATATAAGGCGTGAAACTCACTTTAGAAATAGCTCAATAAGGTTGAACTCACATGCAATCTAAATTCATATATATTTTCACTTCCACTTACTTATTTACTTGCACCAACTTGGTCGCTATATATATATATATACATACGCAAGTTTGTTATAATCAAACACAAGCCGAAACAAAAAACATAAACGCTGAACTAACTGAATGAATCCCAGGGTACAAGCTATATTAAACAATCGGTCATTTTATAAAATAAATTACTTAATATTTTACTTGTTAATAATAAAAACTTACTTTAGGATAATAAAAAGCAATCAACCTATTTTAAAATATCCAAGTAACTGTGAACAAATAAATATTCAAACATTTGATTTCACCACGTTGTACAACACATTTCAATTAAATGATTTAATCTTTGTTTTAAAATAATTAATAAAATAGTTCTGCTATCCTTTCATATAACTGGAACAAAGAATATTTATCACCAAAAACATGAAATATACAAGTTTTTATATTTACAATAATTATACATTTTTCAATAACCAGGGTTTTAAAAAAGTAATAGGAGTTCCAATAAAAGCTCATTACTCTATTTGTATATCAAATTTATATCTGTACTATTATGAGAATATATTTGTTGAAAACTACACAAATCCAGGTACTTTTAGCTTAACTAACAAATATATAGATGATTTAATTAGTATAAATAGGCCCGGCATGGCCAAGCGTGTTAAGGCGTGCGACTCGTGATCCGAGGGTCGCGGGTTCGCATCCCTGTCGCGCTAAACATGCTCGCCCTTTCAGCCGTGGGGGCGTTATAATGTTTCAATCAATTCCACTATTCGTTGGTAAAAGAGTAGCCCAAGAGTTGGGCTGGTGATGACTAGTTGCCTTTCCTCTAGTCTTACACTGCTAAATTAGGGATGACTAGCACAGATAGCCCTTGAGTAGCTTTGTGTGAAATTTTTGAACAAACAAACAATAGAATAAATAATCCTGAAGTAAATAAAGATATTAACAGTATTTATCCAGTAGAAATAGAAATTGAAAATGCTTCAATTTCTATTATACAAACACATTATTTAGATTTAGAAATTCAAAGAATTGATAAGGATATCAATATAAATATTTTTGATAAGAAAATATTTTGTCTTTCCAGTATATGGTTTACCATCTTTTAATAGTAATGTACCATACCCATCTATCATAAACATTATAAGTTCGCAATTATTCAGACATTGTAAAATTTGTAATAAATTACAATATTTTATGAGTAATGTTGAAATACTGACACTAAAATTAATAGTTAATGAATTTAATAAAATAATTTAGATAAAATTAAACTATTGTATAACAAACACAAGGTGTGACAAAAAGTTCCAGTACTTCACTTTTATTCTCAAGAATAATGTACATACATCAATATTATATGTTATCACCTTCAAAGTAATTTTCCCCAGCTGATACACACTTGTTCCAACGTTCCTGCCATTTTCAGAAGCAATGCTGGAAGTCTTCAACTGATATGTAACTGAGTTCTGCTTTCACATCATTATGGATGGTTGGAATGTCATCATATTTCTTTCCTTTCACCTTAATTTTGATTTTTGGAAACGAAAAAAAAATCGCACGGAGCAAGATCAGGACAAAACGGGGTGTGTGGTATCACAGGAATGTTTTTTTCTGCCAATAAGACTTGAACAGACAGCAGTGTGTGAATGAATTTTGCCACGATAAAAAATCCAGTGATGCGATCCAAAGGAAATCTCCAGTTCATCAGTAATTTTGTGAATAGGTAATTGTCGATTACTTATAATTTTTTTATTTCACCTTAACAACCGTTTCATCAGTATATGATGTCGACAGTCGCCCAGAACGTGGGTCATCTTTGACAGATTCCCGGCCATTCTGGAAGCGTTTTATCCACTGATAAACGACAGCCTTACTTAAGCAGAAGTCACCAAAGGCAGTTCTTAACATGTCGAAGATTTTTGTTTCTCCTTTATCATTTTTCACACAAAACTTGATGCAAATATGTTGTTCTTTTCTGTACATTTTTATTACTACAAGGACAAGAGATACGCCTGTCTTTGAACACGTTTAAACAACAGAAGTATAAGATCTGGAGAAATGACTTGTTCGTGGGGTAAATCACTATTTGTACTTTGCACACACCTCAGTGAAGTTTACTGCCTCTGTACTGGCACCTGTTACAGAGGAAGTCTAAGAATGTTTTTATCAGACCTCGTAAGAACGTATTCAATAAATATAAAATAATGAAAATTAGATAAAGTTTACTAAACATTTCTAATATCTATTTTTAGTTGTGTAATAGGTCGTTTAACAATTTGGCACGACTAAATGTAGACATACACCTTACCGCATATGAAGGCTTGTTTGGAGCATTATAATTACAGTAGTAGTTAGTTTCGAGTTATACTAGTTACTTTAGATAAGTGGATTGGGTGATTGATTGATTGTTTTGGAATTAAGTACAAAGCAACACAAAGGGCTATCTGTACTAACTGGATAGGACCCTTCATACTACATAGTATAATTCATTAACTGGGCTACCAGTTGTTTATTTATACCATAATAGGGGCTGGAATGATTACCTCAAGAAGTAAGGTTTTTAATTTACTTCCAATGGTGGTATCTTATTTTACCGACACAATACTGTGTTAATGTTAAATATAGTATTTTTAGAAGCAATAATTTATTGCAGGTTTACTTAACGTAACTGTTTATAAATAATTTACTGATTTGTTCAACCGTTGTAAATTAACATGAGGTTAAATAACACACAAGGTCACTTACTAAATTTGTAATATTTTAAAATGGAGTCCAAAACTCCAGCACTTTCAAATTGTGAATTGTGTTTTTCAGGAGAGTATTACTTAAGCTTAGTTTGTAATAATTTGAATGTTGGATTTGTCTAGTTATTACAGAGAAGATTCTTGGGCTTTCGTCGTGGGGAATGTTTGTGTATAGAGAAGAAATGTTCATTGTACAGAGAATAGTGTTTAGAGGAAGTTTTTCCGTTGCTCTTAATGTTAGAGATCGTGTTTAGAAGCCCTCCAGTGGCTCAGCAGTATGTCTGCGGACTTGCACGCTAAAATCCGGGTTTCGATACCCGTGGTGGGCAGAGCACAGATAGCCCATTGTGCTTAATTCAAAACAACAACAACAGTCGTGTTTAGAAAATGTGTTGTCTTTAATGTACGACGTCAAACATGGGGGGGGTATCTTTTTACTGGGTAGATAAGTAATTAGTGAAGTACTAACCTCTCTGACTTTATTCTGTGAAGATTTAACGGAAATGTTAAATTTTAATTGTTTCAGATTGTACAGGAATACAACAGACATGACTATGACGTTGAATTTGAATGGGGTATTGGAGTTTTAAACTTGTCTGTTTGAATTCACTAGCAGTTGGACATTGTTAAAATTGTGGAACCTGACTGTAGTATTGAATTTTGCCAAAGCTTTTCACTGTATTAGAATGCTTTTTTAACTGGAATATTTGTTTGTGAACTGTGGCACATTAATTAGAAATTTGTACCTTAGTACATTGTTGAATTTGACTGTAGTGTTTAAATTTGATAGAATAATAGATTCTACTGGATACTTGAACTTCAGTTTAATGTAGGTACTGGATTTTCACGGAATTTTGAAATATTTGTGTGTGTGTGTGTGTGTGTATGTATTTGACATATAGAAGTCAAGTTCATTCCAACACTCTTACTGAACCTTATTACTTGAATAGTTTTACTTTAACTTGGGTTTTGGTTAATTAAAGAAGATTGTACAATTTCATCAAACTTTATCCTTTAATTAAATTTGTTCTTTAGATTTTTTGACCTAAAATCCTCCATTACACAAATGTTTGGGCTTTCTATGTGCTATTATACCTCAGAATAATGTTTTTGTTCAGTGGTAATCATGTTCAGGAATTTAGTTTGTGCTGACTTCAGTTAGCTTTTTCCACGTGAAAGGGAGAAGGGCAACAGCATATTCATTTTGTTTCTTACAAAAGCAGCTCAAGTGTTTGGATTTTCCAATTTGATAAACTTTTACTATTACTTACTTAATAACCTCAGATACTTGGAGTTGTAGGTTAACCAGTAGGAAGCTTCAGGGCTATGGTTTGCAGAAGAAAAGTTTTACCATGTTAACTCCATGGTACTTCTGGTAGTCCAATGTACCCAAGTTCACTTTCTTCCTCTTTTCTGGTTTTGACTAATGTTTCATTCTCCCTATTTGATGGTAGTTGCATATTTCACATGTCAAGAGACAATCATTTTTGGTTTCTTTGGGGTATACAATTGATCTTGGTTTTTGAGCCCACATATTTGACATATGTTTTCTGGCATGTCATGTTCCAAGTGCAATCATCTTTCTTACAAATCACTTTTCCAATTTTGATGTATTTCACTCAAGGAATGGCTTCTTGATCTTCAAATTTTCAGTGGCTCTTTATCCTTTATTTTGTACTTCTTCAGGGAAGTGATTAACTCCTTTCTTGGTTCCAAGCTACTTTTTGTTTTTGGTCTGTTTCATCATCTGCTTATCCTGCTTGATATGTTTGGATAGGATTAGATCCAGTTAATAACTTTCGGTTTTCTCATTCCTTCAATCTTTTTCCAAAGGTAATTTTGATTATTCATGCCACTGTGGGTCAGGTCTTTCTAAGTGATCTCTCCTGGCTAGCCACAGATATGATTTGTTTTGTTTTTTTCTATTCTGGACCAATTTTACCAACATATACTTTGGGAGCTCATGTGGAATGTTCTTTTCATCATTTTTGTTTCTCACTATTTTACATATTTATTCTCAGTTGGATCCAGTCAACCTTCTCTGGTTATTATTCAAAATATCTTTGATAAATTTGCCCATTTTGTACCATACTAACCAATGAACTTCATAAGTAAAGCGGAAGTGGGATTGCTATCCATGACCGCTATTCCTTAGAGTGAATAAATTTAATTTTATCTGCTTTTCAAAATTGGTTTTATTGTCCCCAATTGCAGTCTATCTAGTGTAAACCTTTCTCTAGACTTTTCATCATGTGTACTCACATCCTTGCTAGTTCAAAGCTACTGAGGTGGTGGACCATGGAAGTAACCTCCTGAATTAAAGATATAAACAATAACTACTCCATTTAATTAGAGTAGTGGTGGTGTTCTTCTAGTGTATGTGACAATATGACCTACAAATGGATTCTTCATCTTTTCATGGGTTTGTCTTAGGAGATGTTATTTTTTTGAGTGCACTGTCATAATGATTGGGACCGCTCATCCTACCCTTGCATGGAAATTAGATCCTAAAAATTGGGGTTTGGATTTAAAGCTAAACCAATCAACGTACTCTCCACATTCATGTTGTTCTGATTGTGATCCTTCATCCTATGCCTGCCTCAATGTCAATTCACAGCAGCTGAGTTTGGAGTGAGAGCTGAGCCAATTCACATAAGGTACTTGCATATATAGTGTGATAGGATAAATGAAGCTCACCCATTTGACTGGAATTCTTCCCATGGATGTAAGTTCCCACCAGTTGAGTTCTCAATTTAGATATGAACTAATTAACATAATCCTCACTCATGTGTTAAAGGTGCCCCTAGTCCCTCAAACAATTTGCCTCATATACACTGCCCTAGTGTTGAGTCATGATGGATGCACTTTTAGGTTCCTCTTCCTCCATCCATTACGTTTTTATATCAAGGATGTTGCATTGTGCCAGCTGGTAACATTAGAAACAGTAGATACAAGATCAAAACCATTGTGGTACTAAACTTTGTTTCAGTACACCCATAAGATCTAAATGTTTTGGTAGCTGGTACTGTGCTTTGTTAGTTTTAGTACTACTTATTAGGTAATAAGATGTGGTGTCATTCAGTGTTAGCATGTGGAATCTCTTAGTTTTGACATGTAGTGTAACTCTGTATTAAAATGTGTTATTCAACACTTAAATGTTGTATCATTCAATGAGTGTTTGAGTATCAAAGTTTTTGAATTACCTTTTGCAATGTTTTTAAATAAGAATGTTTTTAACTAATTGTGAGAAGTCTTTTCTAAAGTATAATTCTGTTTTGACATCATATAATGCTGAACATGCGTTGTGTTCTTAATATAAATACTGTTCCTTAAGATATATCTTTTAGGATTTCTCCAACATCTCGTACTGATTTGAAAGTTGTCTTGTTGCATACTTGAAGCTATAAATACATAACTGAAAATCTTTTTTTATGTATCTTCTGGAGAAATTAAAGTTTATTAAAATAGTGAATGATAAGTTCTTGATATTTGATCTTTCATAATTATTGGTGTAATGTTGAGATATTTTATTCAAATGTATGTTTGTGTTAAGTTACATAAGATAAATTGATAGAATAATATCTTTACTTGAAAATAATATTTTTCAGTTGCCACATATCTTTACATTATACTAAATGCCATTTAAGCTCAATAAATGAACTTATATTGTTAATTATGTTTCATACTTACAGACTTAATGGTAATAAGCCTGGCTCTACATTAACTCAAGACCTTACTTGACTTAATAATCTGATGAACTCTAGTTTATGTTGAGCTACATATCATTCATTGTATAAAGGTATGCGAGCTGATATAGGAACCTGTTAAAATATGAATGAATAAATGAATAAAATGAACTTGCAAATTTGAGTAACATTTATTTCTGGCTTAGGTTTTCATTCTGTATTAGATGGTAATTTATTATTGATTCTTTTATGAACACTAGTAATTATCTTGTTATTTAAAAAAGCACACACAGGAAAATGACTAAAAATATTGTGGTGGCCAGATCGTGCCCAGTTGGTCATTTTACTTCCAGTCCAATGGCTATGAACAGCCAAATCAACTGGACTGATGCATTCTTACAAGGTGGGTGCAGGCTTTACAAATTGTGGAAACTGAATCTGATGGCTCAAGGTATGGTTAAGTAATATACAACTACACAAAGTAACAAGTCTAAATAATCTAATAAATGTACTGTAACTCCTTTTATCAGTCTCATCTACAAAATAATTATATTGAAGAAGAATACATTTATTGTCTCAATTACAAAATTTGAAAGATAAACATTTTATCTTTATTTATTGAGAAAATTTACACAATTAAGTATTTAACTTTGATATAAGACTTGAACTAATAATTTTATTCTGTTTCTTCATAATAATTTGTGTTAAAAAATTAAGTACAATCTGTCTTTAATTCCTAGACATTTAATGGATCACCATTGTTGTTATTTATGGGTAATGAATGAAACTAACCTCATTTACAGTAAAGTTGAAGACTGGGTATGAACATGAAATAAGGCTAATATCTCCATTCAAGATATTCTAAATGACATTAATATACTATGACTGGAAATGATAAATCATTGATTTTTACCAACCAGTAGTTTCAGTTGTTATATATACATAACACTAACTACACTGGTTTACAAAAAAATATTTTTTGTCTGAGGCAAGAATGTGAATAGGTGTTTTTTACTAATTTGGGTGTGCTGAATTCAAATTTATAAACAGTTTTGCTCTATCACCTCTAGTTTTCTGGCTTTTAAATAGCCTTATTTTAGTATATACAGAGTATATACATGCTTATTTCAACAGTTGCAGCAGCTTATTACAGATAAAACAGGATAGATAAAGAACATTGACGGAATAAATATACTTGGATGACACAATGTACACAATTCTTAGTACCGCAGACAGTTAGAAGTGTGTTTTCTTAGATGATCTGGTGTATTTTGCCTCTGGGATGTCATGCAAGAGCATCCAGCAGAAGTCTCCCATCATGCTGGGGTTCCACTTGCCTTGGTAGTTGCTCTCCATCTTTGTTATGTCTTGGTGGAATCTTTCTCCGTGCTCATCACTCACTGCTCCAAGATTTGGAGGGAAGAAGTTGAGGTGGGAATGGAGAAAATGAATTTTGAGTGACATTCGGCATCCCATATCCTCATAAGACTTTAGCAACTTCTCAATACAGGCTTAGTAATTTGGTACGTGTGTGTTACCAAGGAAGCCACTGCAGACTGACTTAAATGCTTCCCATGCTCTCAGTTCCTTTAAGGTAAGAAGCTCCTCAAAATCAGTATCCTTCAGCACTTCTCAGATTTGAGGTACAACAAAGATGCCCTCTTTGAGCTTAGCAGCACTGAGACCTGGGAACACAGTAGACAAGTGTTGGAAGGCAGCACCATTTTTGTCCATGGCCTTCACGAAATTCTTCATCAAACCAAGCTTGATGTGAAGAGGAGGAAGAAGCACCTTCTTCATGTCAACCAGAGGATTCTCCTTGACACTGTGTTCACCAGGAACGAAAGTGCTTCTAGACCCCCAGTCTTTCTGCTTGTAATGCTGGGATACAGCTTGACTATCCCAGAGACAGAGAAAGCAATAGTACTTTGTGAAGCCCGCTTGCATACCCATAAGAAGACCAATGACCTTGAGGTCCCCACGCAGACTCCACTAGTACTGGTTGTACTTAACAGCTTCTAAAAGAAGCTCCATATTGTCATAGGACTCCTTTAGATGGACAGTGTGCAGTGGGAATGCTGGGATATTTATTCCCATTGTGCAGAAGCACAGCCTTGAGACTTCGCTTGGAAGAGTCTATGAAAAGACGCCAGTCTGAAGGATTATGTGGCAAACCAAGGAAAGTGAACAAGCCAGGTACATTTGTGCAGTAGCACAACTTGTTTTCCATGTCGAAAAATGAAGCAAGGTCTTTGTTCCGATTCCTGAAACTGGTGATCCTTACATCTTCCTGGACTAGATTCCACTGTTTAGGCTGAGAAGCCAAGAGCTGTGACTGCTGTTTTGACAGATATAAATCACAAGCAAGGTCATTCAGGTCTTCTTGCGTGATCCAGTGTCGTTGCCACTTGTTCCTGAATAAGAAGAGAATAAGAAGAAGAATAATCTTCGGAAGAGATTGACTTGGCAGAATCTTCCCTTGGAGGCATTTCTTCATCTGATGAGGAAAGAAGATCCTTATTTACTGGAGGTGTTGGGACAGGAAGATCATCTGAATGGGGAACGGGTCTCATAGCGGATAGAAGGTTGGGATATTTGACCTTTTATCTAGAAGATGCATTGAAACCAGTTATATTTGATAGACAAAAATAACAATCATCTGCATGGCTTCGTGGCTATCTCCAAACCATCGGGACTGCAAAGTTGAAAGCCACTTTCTTGCCATTAAACCAAGCAGTTAGTCCATTGTAGCAGGGTTTACAACAGATGTGTGGAGCCCAAGATTTGTCCTGATCACTAATTTTACAGTCAAAATAATGAAAGTAGGCAGTTCTGAGGAGTGAAGTGATGGTTCGATGCTGTGCAACTGTCGTGAACTCCCCACACACGTAGCAGAAAGAATTGGCCTTGTTGAGGCATCCTCGGTGTTTTGACGAGCTTGAAGCCATTGGAGAATCTGAAAAAAAACAAAGTAAAATTAAGTCATATGTAAGGCAATAATAATTATGTGCATTGTTGGAAATTGTAATACAAATATATACCTAAAAGATTGTGTAACACAATTGTCGAGGGACACCAACTTCCTGTGCCAACTGGCTGTTGATTGAGACGTGTTGGCTACGCTTAACTGCCAAAATCCGTCTTGATATATAGCTATATATATATATATATATAATGTAATCCTATCACTTACATTTATTGCATAATAACTAAAAAAGAAGACATAAGTCACACAATATTAGAAATTAACCATGAATACATATACGCCTTTATGTACAGTATGTGTACAAAATGTACACTATGCATATCTAAAAAAAACTAGAGGTGATAAGTAAAAAACGGATTTCAAGTCTGAATTCAGCACCCCCAAATTAGGTTAAAACAGCTATTTTTGTGCTTGTCTCAATTTCTTTGTAAACCAGTGCTATCAAAATGTTTATAAATATTTTTGCATTTCATTATTAGTTTAGTTAGCTAGTTCTATAATAATGTTTATTTCATATTGTTTTTCTGTATGTTTAGAAGTACTATGATTGATACATATTACCATTGCAATTAAAAATTTCATTGCAGCACCTATTATTTTATTTATGTATAAGAATGTGGTAAACAGAACTCAAATCTAGAAGAGTTCTATACACTTGAAAATGTGAATCTATATTTGCATTCCGAGTTCCAAATCAAACTTTGTTTTCATGATATGATTGGTGGATTCAGCAGTATTGTGGTTGCACAACACATTACTAATTTTTTGCCACTTATTTTTCTTCTTTCTCTCATTCAAGCTATAAGTAAATTTGTTTGAACTCACATGGGACCAAAGGCAGTTAGTTCAGGCAATGCTATCAAGTGGTTGTTTATCAAATGGTGTTAGCATGCACCATTTGCTATGAAACTAAAGTATAGTCCCAATTTCTGGGTGAAAACGGTTGTTAAATTAGGTTAGATAGCCAAAAAGGCTTCCTTCTTGCTGTCCAGTGCTGTAGTGATGAATTAGATTAAACCTATTCTGAAGCAAACTACTTCACCTGTTGATATCAATCATTATTTCTATTTTATTTTCATTCATTGGAAGAATCCACCTGAGTTATAGTAATTTATTCTATTATTTTAATGATTGAAGTTTAACTGTAATAAATGTTTTATATAAGAAGGTTTAACATAAAGCTTTTTAAATATAAATCTGTACTCTACCATAATCACACAACTGACATATTCTATAAGTTATCTATATTGGACCTGGCTCTTAGATCTGGAAATATTCCTCAAAGCATGTCCTAGAATAAAGGTATCTTTCTTCCTTTCACATCAATGTTTTGTCTGTGTAAGCAAAAACTGAGTCAAATACTTGTAACTGTAGAACTACTGTTGGCCATCACACTTCATGCATTACTGTCAGTCACCATTCAGTTCCTTGATTTGATAATCCTGTAACTTATAGATGATATCTTCACTTGTTCATCTGCAACTTTAATGGACTCAAGCTCTATCACCTGTATAAAGCTTTCTCTAAGGATGTAGCATTTACTCAGCTTCAACCTGATTCTCATGTTTGTGTATGTTATAGCATCTGTAACTTGTTAACCAAGTCATCATTTCATGTGATCCATCCATGTGAAATAATTGAGAAGACTTTTTCAAGTCTTATTAAAGTATGGCTAATTTCTGTTATTTTCTCTGTACCATGTTTCAAAACTTTGCTCTGGATTCTTTTTTTATGATGTTTCAACCTAAATGTGTTGAATAAAGCAGACATCAAACCTCGATGGCTTTCAACTGGGACACTGTTACCAGCACTAATTATTTTAAATGGACAATAATTTAAACAGTTTATTGTTCACTATTCCACTGCTCATGTTGGAAATTATTTGGAACTGAACACAATATACCACACTGGGTACCACCTTATTGTAGTATGTTCATCTCTCAGATGATGATGAAATTGTTGGCTAAATTCTGGAACTGGATTTATTAGTGTTATGATTGGAGTACTCCAGGAAGTACTTGCAATAACAGACAACCAAGTAGCAGTGGTAATGAACAAATGAAATATTCCTGTTTTGTAGTAAGTTGGAGTTGTGGCTGGTTTAATCTTTAACATCTTACGGATTTATCTACCATTAAATGAACTGTATAAACAAAGCAAATCACTACAAAGTTACTTTACTTGTGTCTTCTGTATTGAAGGTTTCCCCATTGAATGCATTTAGTAACTGTTATCAATTGCTGGCACCCTTTAAGAAGCTGCATCATAATGAAGAAAAAAGTAGGGAAGCTTGTTTGGTAAGTTCACATTAAAATAATTACTGTACGTTTGGGGCTAGTTTTTCTTTATTTCATAAATAAATCTTTGTTTATAGATTGAAAACCTTTTCATGTATGTTTCTACACTTGTGATATAACTATCATTAAATGCTAGCTTATGAACTACTTAATTCTACAATACAACAGTAACTGGTCATCTTTATTGTACTATAGTAACAACAGTGTCACAGTCATGTTTCAACAATATTGATGTTTTCAGCCATGTTTGAACCTATACATTTGTTTATCCTCTTTTCTTCTACTTCTTTAAGTGAGTTCTTTCATCCTTGACACTTTATCTTCATTTCTTCTGATTGGTTTCTTGTGGTCATTTCAGCTGTGCTTCAGTCACCATTTTTGTATTTAGACCTGCTTGTCTTCTGATCATTAACAAAGTCACCTGGTTTCTCAGGATGGTAAACCACTTTTTTGGCTTGTTTCATTTGCACTTTCTAACTGAAAGTTTCTCAACACAATGGAATCTTTATATCATTGGTTTCTGGGTACAGGATTTCCCCCTGATCAATCTACTGTTTCGCTTGTGGATTTCCTTTCTTGCCTTTTGGATTGGGCTCTTTTTTTTCTTTATTGGTTTTAGATTTTTAAGGATCCTGGAAGTATTTCCTTCTCCTACATTTTATCTGTATTAGATCATTCTGTCTTTGTTATCTTCAATGGGAGTCAGCTCTTCCAGATTATGATTATTAATACAGTCCTGCAGTGCCTCACTTAGCCAATGTTCAGACCACCCTCAAAGTACCCCTTGTTTTACCATCCCTTGTGTCTTCCTTCTATTTGCATGTGGATGTTAGTAGTCTGGTTATTTATTCTCAGTGTTCCACATACTCTTTATCCTTCTGTGTATTTTTATACTTTATCCCAATCATTTTTTCTTCCTCACACTTCATTCGCACATGAGGATATTTTATGTACATGATTAACATATGCAAAGATAAATGGTGAGATTAGCCTGCTGAACTGGATATCATGTTTTTAATCTGTGCTAAGTTGGATGGTTGGTTGTTTTACTGTTTTATGACAAAGCAGTTAGGGTATCTGCACCAAACATCTGGTAAAAAGGTAAAAGTAAAGTAAATTGTAGTAAAATTCATAAAAGGATATGAAGCTAAAACAAAACAGTTTACAAACATAAATAGCATAAAACCAATGTTAAAATCTAGTTTACAACATTAAGAGAAGTTGTAAAGGACTTTCTGTAGCATAATTGTAATTATCATAACCTGCAACGAACACTAACAGGAACCACCGACAGTCACCTGCAGTTGGCCTTTCCAGTCCTGGTGTTGAGTTATTTAATGTTACGGCCATTTTCTAATTTTAAATCAAACTAGAGACTGATTCTTAAAAGGTGTAATGTATAAATTAAAAAACTTAAATGATGTTAAAAAGATTAATGGCCTTTAAAAAACTGAAAACTTTATAGAGGTGGACAGTGTCACCATCACCAGTAACACTGTCTAATGTTATGGACAAACCTTGGGATAGAACATGTTTAAAACGGTGCGGTTGTTGATAGTCGTAACAATGGAAAGAAAGTAAAATAGGCTTATTGTGATCTGAGTGTTACACAGACTACAAACTTGTGCATCAGTTCCAGATAAAAGCAATCTATGAATTAAAAAACTGTGACCAATGCGTAGTCTAGTTAGAACAACTTCCTCCTTCTGATCCTTACAGAAGAAAGATGGCCAAAGCCCAATATAGGGTTTTATTTGGAAAAGTGTTTGTTTTTGCATTTCCCACTCCAAGTCGACTGACAGTTAGCACAGAGCTGGTCCTTGAATAGAGGACCATAGTCCATGTGTGGAATAGGCACAGCAGTGATAGTACCAGAGCAGATAGATTTAGCTGCCATGTCTGTGAGCTGATTCCCATGGATACCAGACTATGTTGGTTCAGCAGTGAACACAGAAGCTGCAGAGGGGATTCTGCATGCAACCACTGAACCACAACAAACCATAGCAGAGCTCCCAGAGTCACCTGATTTGGAACCACCATATAAATTGGAATGAAAAGATTGTTCAAAAGATGTTCAGCAAATAAAAGACAGTATTTCCAATTGGGAGTGTCTGCTTTTCTCAGATGACTTAAAGAAAGTCACATTTGGGGACTGTAAGAAGCCATGGTGGGATGGATTGACCAGAGGATTCTGTAATGTTGTCTTAGGAGAGACCCAGTTCTTCCAACTGCATCTGGATAGGAAGGTGAAAAGAAGCAATGGCAAATCGTCTCTTCTGAAAAAGTAAGGCCCACTAAAGAAGGAAAACACAACCTCAGGTAGGATGCTTTGATAAGGAATGAAGTTTCGAAGCATACTGTAAAACATTTACAAATGATGGAGGTGCAAAGAAGATTCACAAGTCTCCAGGTATGAGAGACTGGGGAAGTGCAGAGCCAAAGTCCTTTATGATGAATGGGGTCCAGCATCTTTAAAGCCGAGGTTTTGGCTTTGATATGGACCAGTGATCCATAGTTAAGTATCAATCAAATAAGAGTACGATATATATTTTTAGCATAGAACATCGATCTGCTCCTGAAGTGGTGGTAGAGAGGACATGGAGGATGTTCAATGTTCTTGTACATTTGACCTGCAGCTGCTTAAAGTGTGGTATAAAGGTCAGCTTATGGTCAAAGATAATCCCCAAGAACTTGGTCTCAGGGACCACAGGCAGTGCAACTTCACTGATACAGAGTTCAAGATCAGGGTGCATACCCCATAGGCAGCAAAAGTGCATGCAAACTGTTTTAGATAGAGAGAAATTAAAATAGATTGCTTTGGTGTACTTCAATACATGATTGAGGGCAGTTTGTAGCTGCCTCTCTTCAAAAACTTCAAAAAATATACCCTTCAAAACAAGAAATGCAAAAGGGATATTTTTTTTTATTTTAAAGAGAAATATATGTAATAACATTACAAGCTCAGAGTATGTGATTTTACACGTGTTAAGGCACTGATTGTCAGACCAAAATGACAATAAAAGTTGTGCACTTTAAAAATGGAGGAAAACATCGGTTTTTCTACCAAAACGCATGCGTGTCCAATAAATTTGAGAGATCTGCATATTCTGCAAGTGTAACATGTGCAAAATCCCTATAAAAATGACAAGTTATCGGTTTCCATAGCTCAGTATTAAGCCACCGACACGCAATACAGTTACGCCAAGACTGACTGAAGCACAACTCAACAATGCCATTGGTCAATTGGAAGCAGGCGAATCTCAATCAGATGTTGCCAGAGCTGTGAACATCCACCCAAGCACCATCATAAGGCTATGGAATTGTCACCAGCAACATGGATCAACTCGTGACCGTCCACAATCTGGCAGACCTCGTGTGCAGGATGTTGACAGATTTGGTGATGCCAGCGTCATGATGTGGACTGCCATCGCCTACAATGCCAGAAGAGACCTTTTGCACATTCGAGGGTATCTTATGGCTCAACGATACGTCAACGAGAATCTTAGGGCCCATGTGCAACCCATCATGGTGAAAGTCAACGTTTTCAACATGACACAGCCCGACTCACCACTGTCTTCTTGAGACACCACCACATCAACATTCTTCCCTGGCCCTCCAGATCACTAGATTTAAACCTAATCGAGCATCTTTGAAACAAGTTGGACTGACGTCTGGATGGCGACAACCTCAACTGCAGACTTTACCTCAGCTTGCAGCAGCTTTGCAGGCTGAGTGGACAGCCATTCCACAGGATGTGATTCGTCATCTCATCACTTCCATGGGCAGGAGATGCCAAGCAGTTATTGATGCTCACAGGGGGCATACTCATTATTGACATTAAACTTCAACTAGTGAGCATGGACTTTGCCTTTGCAGACTTTGGATGTTCAGCAGTGAATGTGCAAAGTTTCACACGTCATTTAGAACTACTGGGAATAAACTTAACAATTTGTCTCATTTGCCTTTCGCATTTCTTTTTTTGAAGAGTATATTTTCTCTTATATGGCAGAAGAATAAAATATAAGATGAACTAACTTTCAAAGACGACAAGATGAACTTTAATAAAATCAGTGCTAGCGGAAATAGTTATGACCTATCTGGTCTTCTAGCTTAGGGGTTTTATTTTAAAAAACATGTAAAAAATGCCTTTCTCAAGCTAACTAAAAAGATACATTCGATATGCATTTCTGAAAACATGACTCATTCCCTTAAAATCCCAAAGATACAAGTAGTAATTTTTTATTTTGTTTTTCTTTATAAGGTTTGGGAAAGATAACTTTACATATTAAAGTCTCAATGTTTCAGTCCTCATTTTTCTAAGAAATCACTTTTAATTTTGTTTTAAAACACACTTTTGATATGCTTCATAAAAGTAATTTCCTTCAACTTCAAAGTGTTTACCTTGGTATTTTCAAAACTTTTTGCGTGTTATTTGACTAGAATTGCGCTTAATGCAAGTTTTTAAAATAAAACTTTTTCCATGAAAACTTCAGTAGTTTCAAATGGCAATTGTCAATCAAACTACCATAACATGGTAGCTTACACTTCAAGCTGATGGTAAATAATAACATAGTGGTTTACACTTGAACATAATGGTAGGTAACAACCTGGTAGCTTACACTTCAACCTGATGGTAAATAATAACCTGGTAGCATACATTTCAACCTGGTGGATTGTTATTTATCATCACCTCCAAGGAATAACCTAGCATTAAGTGAGATACCCTATTACAATATTACACCAGTGAATTTTGTCAGTAACTTGTTTCACAATACAAAGGTTTCTCTCCCTTTACTGGAGGCAACTCAATAGGAAGGATCAATCAGTTGTAAAAAAAACCCAAAAAACTTCTGGGTTTATCCAGTTTTAATAGAGCATACAAAGGATATAACATATGACCAGATGTGATGATTACTATTCAGCTGATGACAGTAGTTTTTGTTATGTAACATACAAATCTGCAATATGAATCTCCATCATACATCACTGCCTATAATCTTGAAACCAGAGCTCGTCAAATTTTTAGTACGAAGCTCCAACCCTGCTGACCGTGTCTCAAGATTTATTCATTGCCTGTAATCTTGAAACTAGAGATCAGATCTTCAGAAAGAAGCTTCAAGCCTGCTGACCATGTCTTGAGATTTACTCATTGCCTATAATCTTGAAACTAAAGCTTAACATATCTTCAGAAGGAAGCAAGCCTGCTGACCGTGTCTGAAACTTTACGTGTTCAGCATATCATCGATCACCATTTTCTCTTAATTACCTACACATGCCAGATTTTTCCAGATGTTATCACAGTCTGTGCAGCCACTGCAGATGGAATGATGATTAACTTTCTGAAGAATTGAAACAACTCCACCTACAAAGCCAAAAGATCTTGTGGCAAATTTTGTACTCATAGGAGCAGCATTAGTAGCCTTTCATCAGAACAAAACACCAAGAACAAGATCTTTAAAAGAGAATGAAGAAACAATGTAATTTAAGAAAAAGAAAAGAGAAAATACTCAATTATTGTATGTTACTGTTGGTGGTAAGATGGTGTGGCCACTCTCAAACTCTTTTTCTGACTGATAACAGCTCTCAAATGAAATACATTACCATCATATTTAAACACAACAGACTTTCAAATGGTGGTGTAGAACCTCTAAGAATAACTAGAATATCTTGTTCTGTGCACTTACATCCAAAAATAGTACTTTACCTAAGGTTGATCCTTTTATACTCTGGTGTTTTACACACTGTGACATCATGGATGACATTAAGTAAACAAAGTCTTAGCAAAGTTTGCTTTTAGTTTAAATGTACTGTAATAATGAAAGTACAAAGTACTTTAAGGTACTAGGTATGTTAACAACAAGAAACATCCTTTAAAAACACTAATGTACTGTTATGTTTATGTAATTACTAAGGTTACTTCATGTGATAATGGCAATTGTTGTTCATGTTTACTTTGATGAATGAAATTAAAACAAACAAAATTTACATACTCAAATATAATTCCATTAATATAACATATCCAGTGCTACAGTATGAATTAAAACACTTTATGGTGAGCTTCTTACATAAATACACACATTATTCATACAACATCAATGTACATCTAGGGGTTCATCATATAAACAGGTTATTTTATTAGACTTTCAACAAACATCAACATACATCTAAAGGTTCTTCACTTAAAAAAGTCATTCTATTAGACTTTCATAATGTCAACATACCTGTAGGGAGTCATCACTTACACAGGTCATTCTATTAGACCTTCACAACGTCAACATGTGTAATGGTTCATCACTTACACAGGTTATTCTATTAGACTTACACAACATCAACATACGTGTAGGGGTTCATCATTTACACAGGTCATTTTATTAGACCTTCACAAAGTCAACATAAGTTTAGGGGTTCATCACAAACAGGTTATTTTATTAGACTTCTTAATACACAAAATATTTTTGAATAATTATGCTATGTTCTTGTGTTCACAACTTGTATGACAATATTAGAATAATATTTTTAATGGAATCTCACTATATAACAACAACAGTATTTCTACATGACATAAGGAAAACAATACTGTTTACAAGTATATACCTTACAAAGGTAACAAGTACTGAAAAATCCCAGTTTCTTTAATTCATGGATCTTTGAAACATCATTAAAATATCATGAATTACTTGTGTAACTCTTGATACTGGGTTCAGTTTTTATGTGTAATTTAATGTAGAATCTAATTACATGAGCTAAAGTCTCACCTATAAGACTACATGACCTGCCATTGTAACATTTTTCACAGCTTGAAAAACAGTTTAACAGATCACTAGACAACATGATCTGTGTTTCAACTGATCATTAGACAATATGATCTGCAGTCAAAGTGATCATTAGGCAACATGATCTGTGGTCAAACTAATCATTAGACACATGATCTATGGTTTAACATGTAATTATAAAACACAATCTGCCATTGCAAGATTTTCATAAATGGAGAATTTTCATTGGATAAAAAGTGAAGATTTGAAATGTACCAATAATTAAGTAAAAATTAGATGGGAAGCAAATAAGTTTTGTAACAAATTCTGGTCAAATATTAAAGAATGTCGCTTCTTCAGCCCGTGGTCGTTTAACCTCACTTCTATCTCCAGTAGAACTAACACATGTGTCTTGGTTACTGTGGCATGAAGTTTCTGTACTAATAAAAGACCTTTTTGTTGGGACTGCAAGAGCTGGCTTAGACACCGGAGGTGTACAAGAGGGTGTGACAAAAGTAAGTCCTTCAACCTTAGTGGAAGAAACATAGGATGGTGAAATAATGGTAACAGAGTTGGTTGTGACACCAGAAGAAGGACCCTGTACAATCACCGTGGGTTGTCCATGCAGAGGAGAGACTGAATGTTGCTGAGGATTAGAAGAATAACCATGAACTTCACTACTGTTTGTTCCAAGCTGACTGTAAGATTCATCTGAAACACAAGCAGGATGTAAGGAGTAAAGCATTTTTAAACATAGAAAAACAAAATTCTAAACATATACTTCCAACATACAAAATTCCATTACTTGTTCACACCATTAGAAGCAAACAAGTTACTCCAAAACCTTTAGGATTAATACAAGAACAGAACTAGAAGGGAATCATTACATATAAAAAAAAAAGAGAATTTGAATGCACATTTTACTAGTTTCATAAATAAAAATTGAATTTTTTAAGCACAAGAAATGACCTCTACCATGGTTTCCAGTATTCTGCCAGTTGTTTTCAAAATGTCGACCATTGCTAGTTGTGCCATTTGTCACCATAGTGACAGGGTGACTGCTGGTAAAAACTCTCAGTTTACTGGTTTGTATAGACCTACTTGATCCTAAGACAACATGTGTCTGATGAGCACCTGTCAGGAAGAACTTACTGTGAAGTTTAGTTCCATATACCAACAGTCAACATGCACTAAAGTAAAATGTAATATTAAAGTAATAGATATACACAGATCTTCTGATCAGTTAACACACATTAATATGAACTTAGGTGAAATGTAACATTAAGCTAACTAATAATACACAGATCTTATCACCACTTAACACACCTTAGTATGCACCAATTTGAAATGTAACATTAAACTAACAGATATAAACAGATCTGACCAGTTGACACACCTTAGTGTCTACAAGGTGAAATGTAACATTAAACTAACAGATATAAACAGATCTGACCAGTTAACACACCTTAGTGTGTACAAGGTGAAATGTAGCATTAAAATTTCAAAATTCTGTCTAATGTGTATATGACACAAAGATACAAAATTCACTGAGATACACCCTGACATGAAAGATGATAAATTAAAACAATAATGACTGAAATATTACATTGTAACTCTGAACAAAGTGACAGAAAACACTTGTTATGACATGACAATGTTGAATGGTAAAGAAAACTAGTTTATTCATGACCTACACTGCAAGGAAACACTGGTAATGACATGACAATGTTGAATGTTAAAGAAAGCTAGTTTACCTATCAAATTCTGATGTACTTCAATGGTTCATGGTGCTTAGTTCAACAGAAGTCTATCGCAAGAAAACATAAGCTATGGGAATATGTACATCCCATAAAAAGCAACTGTCTTTTTCTATGTGCAATTACATATGCTGCATTTTCTTTTTGAATGTGAAATAAAAGATTCTTTTCACTGTCACCAACTTTGTCATTATTTTAAAAACGCAAGGAATATATAGATATCTGATCAGAATCACTCTCTCTACTCTCTGAATAAATCTAGTTACTTTAATTTATCACACGCTGTCAGACAATCATAAATTGTTACCTAAAATTACCACAGTTAGACAGGAAAGACATTCTGGTACTGAGATTTGTTATGGAGTTTATGAAATGATATTGTGCATACAAGCCCCTTTTAAAGTTTGAAGACTTTTAAGGAACACATCTCTTTCAAATTATCAATAATTTTGAAAGTATAAATACTCATAATCAAGAGAGAAAGTTTATTATGATAAAGAAGTGATTGTATGGGAAAGAATGCATCTTGAGAAAGCCCTCTCGTCAACACTGGACTTTCACTGATACTGTGAAGATCAAGATGGTTTACTCACATTTGGTGCACCCATGTAACTGAACCAAATGGTAAGCCTGACATTTGATCTTGGCTGCTGAAAAACATGGATGACCTAGGTTTGCAGAAATGGTTTGGCACCTGAAAAGTTTGAGACTATATGATGAGATCCCAGAGTTTTCAGGTTGATGCCAGTCTCAAATTAAGATAGAAAATTATGGTCAGAGGCTGGCCTTCTTGTTTTTGGATAACTTCTGCAATATTTACCTAAACTATAAATGATTCACTAGAGTATGGTATTTCTCAGATTCACCATGACATTCACACCAACAGGGATTCTGCTCAAACACCAAGTTTTCAATGAAAAAAAAAAGGAAGATAATGTCAGAATTTCATTGTACAGCCAAAGTTGAGACAATAAAATCTGCATATGATAACTATCTAATCAAGTGAAATGTCCACTTCCATCCCTGTCCTGTTATTTTATTTCAACTTTGGTAGCCAGCCTTGAATACCATATCTACCATACTACAACAAACACCTAGTTCAATATGTTAAACACTATCTACCGTACTACAACAAACACCTAGTTCAATATGTTATACACTATCTACCATACTACAACAAACACCTAGTTCAATATGTTATACACTGCCTAGGCTTCTGCTAGCCATTAGCCATATTACCATTGGCAAAAAGAAACAGCTTGTGTCTAAAAATCTAATGCTGGTTTTGCCATAGTGGCAAAAGATGATAATGTTTCGATCTTGGATGGTTTTTCTTTATTTATTCTGCTCAAGATAAGGCCTTAACAGCTTTAGTGGTTTTTATTGCCATCCACACCATTAGTGATGACAACTGACCAGAGGTGCCCCCCAGCAAGTTGAAGAAACAAGAAACATCTTTAAAAACTACCACTGACTGTAATCTATATTTTCTTTATATATATATATATAAAAATATATTATTTCAGAGATATTACAACTAACAAATTAAATTTAAAAAAAAAATTACTCAGCTGTGCTAATGACTTCTTTTATTTGTATTTCTTACGCTACATGTTTAATTCTGCCCGTGGTACACAAACAGTAATCAGAGAAAACCTGACTTTCATCAAACCAACATATGGTCTGTATCAAAGTGGAAATCATAAGTCTCATTTGATGTGTGTTTGAATTGAGATAACGACAACTCCTAGATCAAATAAAAAGACATCTAAACAGTTAGATATATAAAGATTTTTTTCAAAAGAAGGTTGAAAGAAACAACATTAATTGATGGTAGGAAATCCACTTCAAAAAGAAAAGACAGTTCTGAATAAACTGAAGCTTGCAGCAGTGATCAGACTGTCGGTGTTAAAAAAAAATATACCCGCAATTTTCACAAAGTTGTTAAAGAAACTTGGTTTTCACAGTTTCCTTGGCTGAAATATGTTTCCCAACAAAATACATTTCATTGCAAATTATGCATGGACAACATGCTACCACTGGGAAAACTGCTACTAAGCCTAAAATAGACGACTTGGTGAAGCATGCACGGTCAGAAGATCATCACAGTGCAGTAGCATCACAAGTTTTGAAGAAGGACATGTCAACTGCTGCTGTGAATGTGTATGTGGGGTGTAAAGGTGGCATTCAGGCACAGATGGCCACATTACTTGTACAAGTAAAGGAAGCCATCCCAACTGTGAAGTTTCATTCCCTTCTTTCACTGCAAGTATTCAGTGTAAGAATATTCTTCACTCTGGTATTAATAAGATACTTTGTTTTCTACAGTATTTTCTTAAAACAAAAGGCAATTTGACAATTTTCTAAAAGTGAAGCATTTTGAAAATATCTATCAAAAATTAAGTAGCCGCCCAACTCTTCCAAATATCTTTGTTTATTACTTTAATTGGTGGTTTTATTTCAAAACACAAGTTGTTATATATAAATTTAACAGGGAGCGACCTCTAAAGAAACTACAAACTCAGTCACAAAGTGGAACAGAGCTTCACATACACCCACAGCTAGTCTCTGGATGATATGTACAGTGCCCTAAATCATGTAGTTCAGGATTAAATGCAGGCAGACATTTGGACATTTGCTTTCCAATTTTTTGCTCTTGAAGCAGATGAAGCAACTGATGCAGGAAACACCTCTATACTGATAATTTATATCTGGTGTCTTTCATCATTAGGTGAGGTTACAAGTTGATTCCTTGCTGTGCGTGAGCTGACCAACATTGGGGCTGATTCCATCTACAACACAATGCGCTCAGTCGTGGCAGATCAAGGATTGTTTGATGTTGACTTGGTTGGACTTGCAACTGATGGTGGGAATAAAAACAGGTGTTGCTACAAGATTTAAGGATAAATGCCCCAGGATAATAAGAAGTCATTGTTTGGCACACAGATTACAGTTGGCAGCTGAAAAGGCAACAAACCAGGTGCCATACTTTGTGAAGTACATTTCAGTTTTGAACCAGTTTGCAAAAACCCTGAAATATTCTCCCAAGTTGTGTCAGGTTCTGGAAGAGAGCAAAGCATTGCATGGAGAAAAAAAGCAACAAAATCAAGCAAGTGTTCTTCACTCGATGGTTCTCTTTTAATGACTACTTCCAAGCACTAGTCAACTATATTGCATCTGTGATAAGCTGCCTGCAGATCGTAGCAATGGAATGTGGTACTTCAGGCCAAGTCTTGCTACATGGTCTAGTCCAGCAAATGTCATGATGACACATTTTCTGGCTGACACTCTTGGACTTTTGTAAAGATCTCTACAGAGAACTAATTTATCTTACGATCAGGCTAAAGCAATTATTGATGAATCAATTCTGTCAATTCAGTCGCTGGTACACATCCCTGGTCCTTACACACAGACTGCACTGAAGGAACTCCTACAAACTCCTGATGCCAGTGGTTACACTTCTTACATTCTTGGTTGTAATGACAGCATGATAATAAAATATGTATGATTGTGACCGGAGTGCCACACAGACCACACATTGGTACACTAATGTGTAGCCAAAACAACTACTTCCCTTCTGGCTTTGACATCTAGGTCATCAAGCCTGTGCATGGGCTTGCTGAAATGCAATATGGTTTTTAAGTGTGGGATATCTATGAAATGTATCCCAAGCATGTTTCTGAGCTTTTCCTCTTATAGAACAAGCAGAATTCCACCAAGGGCAGGGATGCTGTGGGAAAGATGCAAAGTTTTGGGGATGCACTGAGAAGCTGCTTGGACAACACAGCTAGTTACTGGTGCTACACAATCATCTATTGATGATCTACATAAGAATGCAGGATTAAGTTCCAAGAGAGCAGTGAAAGAGGGCCAGTTGGCCTGATCCAACTTCCAATGAGGCACACAGGTCAGGTGGCACTGACCACAACCAATCTCTCTCTTAATATGATAGGAAAATGATCAATACTCTGTGGATTGATGTCAACCTCCCAAGAAAAGCAAAGGGGAGCAGGTAGAAAGATCTATAGCAGTAAATGACTGACTGGGTGCATGAAAATAAGTGTAAGAGCCAATATTAATAACTTTTTCCAGAGGGTAAGGTACAGAGAGCAAACAGTGATGGTATGACCCAAGAAGATACAGATGGCTACAGCCTCCATGGGCATATTCAATGACAAGAATCAAGTGGGCACATGTTGATTAACCATACCCCTGTCCTACACATGACCTGTCATTTTGATATGAGGAGTATTGTGGAATTGTTACTGTATTAGTAAGTTTTAAAAATGTTTCCTGTGAGGAAATACATTTGGGATGATAAAAGTCAATCAAATCCTCAATATCATTCATATCTGATTGAAAACTTTGACAAATTCATTAGATTAGCATGGTCATTTCCATTATTTTGGAGGAGAATATGGCATGGAGACCTTCTACTTATAACCATGCTTTTTTTTTTCTTTTTACTGGATGTGGGTCATTCACTCTTTTAGTGATCCTACTCTGGATCAAGTGAGCAGGTCAGAGTTTGTAGACATATGTTCTAGTGATTGAGGATGTGAACAAATGGGTTGTTTAATTTTTGGAACATCAAGAGAGGAAGACCCCATGGAAACACCTGGGCTTGAACAAAATGAAGTTGGGCAATGATTGGAAGATGTGGTAGGGACAGAGATAGAAGTAGACACTTATTCTTTAACTTTGTTGATTTTGAAGGATACTAGATTAAAATGCACTGTCAAGGATTCTGTAGAAGAAATGAAAAGATCTGTCTGAACTCCTACTGTATTAGTGGAATGGATTACAGCAGCATAAGTCCAAGATGAAATTGAAAAAAGTAATTTCTGGGCCTTTGGGTAAGTAATATTATGAACTGTCTTTAGATGTTGTACTTCTTTCTCTTCTACCCATTTAGGGCAAGAAGTAAAATAGGGAGAATTTGGACCATTATAGTTAATACAATGTGGTCCTAGTTGGAATTCAAAAGCACCATGGTCTTTACCAGCACAACAAGCACATTTAAAGGAACCATGGCAAGATATTTTTGAATGACCAAATCATTGACAATGAAAACATCTTACAGGGTTAGGAACATAAGGCTGTACCTTACAATTCAGATATCCTGTCTTGATTGTGGTAGGAGGATGCAATGTTGTAAATGTTAATATTAGAATATTTGTCAGCTCTATAATCCCATTTCTATGAGTAAAAATTCTGCACATGGCTGTAACACCTTGGCTGGTGAAGCCTGTGAGGATTTCTCACTCTGGAATGGTCTTTATATCCTTCTCAACTATAACTCCTCTGGAAGAATTCAAAGTAGAATGAGAAGTAACCTCAATGGGTATATCCCCCAATGGCCTTCGGCTTTATCAGGAGTTTGGAATGTTGTGATGAAGCTGTTTCCCCTAAAATATTCCCAGATTGTAATTTTTTTTTACAGATTTAGGTGAGCCAGCAAGCCCTTCTTGAACCCTCTAAATACAAAATGGAGACATCTGCCCTGAGGGTTTTTCAGTTAAAAAAATGTATAATTAAAAATTGCAGGACAGATTTGAGTTGTGAGTTTGACTTTACAGAGTCATCATTGACTGGTCGTTTGCCAGTAGTTGGATTTTTCTCTATGCTGTTATGCTTGTTACTTTTTTATCTGAGGTGTATCCATAACAAAAAAAGAATATTTTGGTACCTATTGACCCCACCCACCATGCAGTCCTATGAGGGGATGCACTTCAGTGCCATATAAGGTCACTGCAATAACATCAGGATTTAGTGAGAACTATACCCAAACACCAGTATCAGACACAATGTCCACTACACCTGTTGAAGATGTCCTATGCTGGCACTCAGTTGACCCTGGCCCAAATGGACAAGCCAACTGATCTTGGGGAGGAGGCAATCCCAAGACTGCCCATCTACTGGAATTCAAGGCCAAAGTGGTGTCTTGGAGTTGGACCCCTCAACCACCAGGATCCTCTCCTCCCTTTCATGGGTCACAACACACAACAAACACAGAGATGGATGTTTAGATCCCAGAGGAGGTAAAGTGAAAGTACAGAACCTTCTCTGGGAGGTCCCCCTTGCCACGTACAGGAATTCACATTGAGGGGATCAAAGCTACAGAATTTCACACATGCACTATGCATTCCCTTGAGCTAAACTATCAAAGCCATATAATTTCACACATATACTATACATTCCCTGAGCTAAACTATCAATTTGTATCAACTAACCCTTTTGCTTTAAATATATATAAGCAATATATTGACTACAATATTCCACATTACTCTAATTTCATCTTGTTTCAAAAAAATGTCAATAATTCTCACTGACATTTCTTTTAAAAAGACAAAATTTCAGTTTAGTCAATGAGACATGGCCATCAGCCATTAAAGTATCAGATCAAAACAGTTAAATACTGGACCAAATTTGTGAATTACTTAACTACTTGTAGCATAGTTAGATAGCATAACAAATTCTATTAATTAAGACATTCTACTTATACTCATTAGAATATTTTGTATTCTAAATTGCATATTTGAAATAGAAAGGTTTACATTTTGGTATGCAAAAAATTTATTTCCAATAAATACCTCCCTCACATTTTACCAAACCACTTCATTAGGATAAAGCTAAATTGTGAGAGGAGGTATGCTTCAGAAAGAAGTTCCAAGACCATGCTATCATTACTATAAGTTAGGCCTAAAAATATGATTCCTATTGTACTGTTAATAACACAAGTTCATAAGAAAGCTAGAAAGAAAATGTTACAAAATTTCTTATAAACATATATATATATAAAACACACATTTTATTTATTATCAAAAATCATATATAAAATGTGAAAATTAATTAGGTCAAAGTTAAAATAAACAAACTGTCTTTAATATATTCTGAACAGTGCAAATTAAGCTTTGCAGTTCAAGCATACATACTAGAAAAAGCAATGTGCAGTTAATTCTATATAACAAAAAAGGTAACATTAATTTCTTATATTTCTGTTACATGATGGTTACAAGGTTAGTCAAAGTGACCAAGGCTGATACAAGTAGTGATAGGATAGGTTATTCCTTATGTTTCTGCTAAATTGTGGTTACAAGGTTGGTTAAATGGACCAAGGCTAATAAAGGGTGAGAAATAAAAAAGTATTTTGTCATTCACTTAAAAGGTTTTAGAGGCTAGAAAACCTGGAGATTTTTGGAAATAAGTGCATTAATTATTAACACAAAAGTCACCTCACACTTGAGTTGACTAAGTAATGGCTTCATATATTCACAAACAAATCTTTCACAGATATAATTTATTTAAACAAATCTGAATTTCTTTGAACACCGAACTTGTAATACTCGTTAAGGCCTTGCCACATTTGTCAGTATAAACTTACTACATTACAAATGATTATCTGTATAACATATTACATGATACTTACAAGGTCAGGCAAACTGAGGAATATTCTGAATGTGTTATTATTAATGCACAAATTTGTGTGTTTATATAACATGTTGTACAAAAAAAGAACTTTTAAAGTTGTAAACCAAAATAGTTAAATGGTAATTATGAATGCTGAAAACATATATAACATAACCTAACCAAACAGAAAATGTCAGTACAAACAAGTATCATTAACTTTTGAACAAAACAAGTTGTCTATATAGAATTAAAACCCAGTAAACATCTAGTTTGTAACTCAGAATGGCTGGTATGGGTATTAACACTTTTATTGATAGAGAACAATGTTGACCTTAAGATGACGTATAAAGGTCAAAATGTTGTTCTCTCTTTCTCAATGAAAGTGTTAATACCCTTACTTGCCATTCTGAGATACATTTTTATTTCAAATGGATTTCTCGTCATCAAGAGAAACAATTAATTTAACTTCTGACCAAAACAAGCTGCCAATATGGAAGTAAAACCTAATTTAAAATATTATTCCTGTTCACTGATTAGAATACACTATAGTTGACTATACCCTTGATGCAAGCAATACTTTCATTTAATACAAGATTATACTAATAGTAGCATACAAACTCCAGGTCTACCATCAGTAAACTTACCAGGAGAGCCTGGAGCAGACTGAGTCGTTTTGATTTCTTGTGACATAAAGTAGGAGCTGGGGTTCAATAGGGTTGCCCCTGATGAATCATCGGCTATGATTTCAGACACTGGGCTTGGCTCTCGTGACAAAGAATCTGGCATGGTTAAGCCACTGAAACTGCCATGTGTTGGTGAGGCAGGAGCTGATCTGTTAAAACATGGGTAACAGTATTCTACATACACAGTTAACAGGTACCTTTTCCTTATCCTACATTAAACCTCTATAAAATAAAGGTCACACTACTCATTTGAATTCTCAAGCAAATCAATAGGAAAAAAAAAAAAAAGTCCAGTAATTCTTGTGAAGTAAAAATACAGTACAAGAAAATTCTAGTTATCTTTTCAGAGATCCAGTTTTAAAAACACAGAAACTAACCTTGAAGAAAGTGGAGTTCTAAAGCAAGGAACGCCTCGCTGCCGTCGACACCTGAAAGCCTGTTCTATCAGTTTGGACTCAGAGTGAGGATCTATCCTCCAGAAAGAACCCTTTCCTGGCTCCTCCTGAGACCTTGGAACTTTTACAAAGTAGCGGTTTAGAGACAGATTGTGCCTGATCGAGTTCTACCCAAGAAAGTACTGTATTAAAACAAGGTTTAATCTTTCATTTTTATAAAACAGCAACTAGTGTAAGACTAAAAACAAGTTTTCTCAATATCAGTTCAGTGTTGTCAGAAATGATAATTCTAGGTCTCCTAAGAAATGATACAACTGTTAAATAAACAGTGAGTTACAGAGGTTATTAATACTATGGATTTATAGGGTTATATTATAGGTTATTAAAGTATACGTGAACAAACAGAACATCATTTCCAAAGCTCTTATAAACATTCCATGATAAACACAGTGCTTTCAGCTATGAACAGCAAACTAGTCTCTATTGATCATACATGCAACTTTCTCTCATTAACCCTCTTGCTACATAACTCAGTTGATTATTTGGACCTTTAGATCATAAAGTGACCAGTTTCCTCACTAGAATTTTATATTTTATGTGTTTTCATGAAATTTTTCAAGTTTTTAATAAAGACTAAGTCTTTTGTATATGAAAAAAAATTATAAATTTTAATAAAATATTTTTACTGGAACTTTGATGTGAAATATGTTGATTACTTAAAGTGATTTTCATGTTAATATCATAAATACTATTCTCCATCAAAAATTGTTCAAATTTTATTTGCATAATCTCTATAACTTCCTAAATAAACAAAAATTTTTTTATATTTATTATTTTGCCACCCTAACTCTATACAGGACTGATAAATTTGACCAGCCTCATAACCACCATAAAAATTTAAGAAATCTAAAGTTTACAAGTTTATAAACATTCTTGCTTCTTTTCACAGAATAGCTTTTCCAACCTTATACTGTACTTTACATGTACAAATATTTGCTCATCACTAGCCTTGATATTTCCATCTACCCTCATGTTTTCACAACGTAACTGCAATAGCATGCAAACAAATATATAACAACTCTTTCTCTACAGGTATGCATTGTAACTCCAAGCACAGCTGACTCCCTTTATGTACCATAGCCCTGGAAGTCAGAAGGAAGGATTAGAAACTATCAGAAATGTTAAATTCCAATATCTTACTTCCAGTCAGATAATACCAAAAATCCCACACTGCCCTGATGGAGAGACCAGCATAAGATTAGCTAGATAAGCCCCCTTCAGACACATACATGTAAGACACACCATTCCTCAAGCTGGGTATGTTATTTGCCATTAAAAATCATATCACTGGATCACAGTTGGGTCTCTCAGTGTAGTGGTGCAGCATACTGTAGAGAAGAGTTCCATAACAAGAAAACTGTGATAAAACTGTTCAACTCAGACACTGGAAGAAACTTCAGTTCCAAGGTTCTGTATCATCACGAGTGCACGTTCAATGCAACCAATACCAGTGACCCCCAGGAGCCGACATTTGGATTATAGTAAAATGGTGGACAACAATGCAGCAGTTCAACTCCCATCCAGAAACAGGTAACATTGGAAATGAATCATCCAGTCCATGGTATGAGGAGGGCACTGGGCCACTCCCATGTGAGGATTAATGTGGTTGGTCCAGTTCCAATCAGCATCAGTACCCCTCAATAACTAACACTGGGGTGATGATAGGAAGAAGAGTGTCCTGCTGGAGGGTTGAACTGCATTTTGGCAAATACTGATGTCCAAACATAATATGGAAAAAAGATAGTAAATAGAGATGAAATAGGTTAAAATGGAGAGAAGTTTAAAGGCATGGATTACAATGATGAGCTTCAAAGCAGGGAGAGTGATAGGACACTGAGCCAATAAAAGAACAAAAATAACAGGATGAAAACTGAAGAGGAGAAGACATTGAAAATATTGTGAAATACAAAGAAGTTGACAAGACTACACAATATCCAACAACAGTTGGTACTGAAAGCCCTTCATTGAGAAACCAGGTAAGGAGGGAAGTCTGGTGTAGAATAGGTCAGGATGGATGACAAAAAAAACAACTAATTACATCAAAAATACTGTTTCTACATTGGTAAACTGATATGGAGGAACAACATATGAAATAAGAAGCCACAGTAGCAATTGACATGGAAAATCTAGCCAGTTTGATAACAAACCAAACAAAAACCAAGTACAAAGAAGCATTGGAATGGAAGGATGTAGAAGAATCAATGAAGTTGCATGGGTGAGAGAAGTGGATGAGGTGTAAGAGGAATGGATGCAGAAGTGTAAACCATGTCAACACTGGCTCCACCAAAAGGATGAGATACAGTGTGGCTTGAAGGAGAGAGATAATAAGAGTCAGACGATAGATGGGTGGATAGCATAGAGATAATGGCCACCTCTATCCTGACAGAGCATTGACAGCTGTAGCCAAAGGATGTGGAATTGAAAATCAAAATCTGGGTTGATTGGTTGGTTTGGTGTTTCATGACACAAAGCAGCTAGGTTATCTGTGCCAAACATCTGGTAAAAAGTTAAAATTTAAGTAAATTTAGTAAACTTCATAAAAGGAAATTAAGGTGAAACAAAAGTTTAAAAAAAAACATAACTAGCATTAAAACCAATTTTTACATCCAGTCTACAGCAGCAAGAGAAAACTACAGTAATATAAGTTGTAAAGGACTTTCTCTAGCATGATTATAATTATCATAACTCACCAGGAAGAGTTACGAGTCACCTGAAGCTGGCCTTTCCAGTCCTGGTTCCAAGCTATTTGACGTTACGATCATTTTCAGAAAGTAACAAAAATTTTAAAAGACTTGTAGCAAAATTTTAATTATAACTCGCCAGGATGATAAACAGGTAGTTCAAACAGCAGCGTTAGTCACCTGAAATTTGCCTTTCCAGTCCTGATTTTAAGTTATCTGATGTTACGGCCATTTTCTGATTTCAAATCGAACTAGATGTACTTTGATTCTTAAAAGGAATCACATTAAAAAGGTCTAATTTATAAATTAAAAACTTAAATGGCATTAAAAAGATTAATGGCCTTTAAAAACTAAAAACATTTCCTAGGTGGACAGTGTCACCAATAACACTGTTTAACGTTAAGGATAAACCTTGGGATAGAACATGTTTAAAACGGTGACATCGTTGAGAGTTAAAAGACTGTAAAATGAAACTTATTGTGACCTGCATGTTACACAGACAACACACTGGTGCATCAGTCCCAGATAAAAGAAAACAATGAGTTAAAAAACTTCTACTAATGTGTAGGCTAGTTAGAATAACTTCCTCTTTCTGATCCCTACGGAATCAAAACAGTCAAAGTCCAATATAGGACATGTGTAATGTTAGCTCGGCATGTTAGAAGGCCAGTATAATAAAAAATATATTATGTTAGGAGATTTAAGCTACTTACAATAAATATCTGTGTTTTCATGTTATAATATGTAGTCATTCTACCATGAAACAAAAACATAAAATATTTTTTACTTCCTAATTATTTTTCATGATGATTACAAGGTTGGTCAATTGGCAGGCCCAACAAAGGTTATAAAAAACAAAAAAGTATAAAGTCTAGCTAAAAAAGCATTTGAAATTTATTTAGGAGATTTTAGAGATTTTTAGGAATACAGTTTTTTAATCATAACACGAAAATCACTTTGCACTCAGACTAGTAACAAAAAAGACCTGATATTTTCACAAACATATCTTTAGTAAAAAAATTGATTATTTTATGATAAAAAATTAGGATCATCACTAAAAGTCAACCAAATTTTGTGAAGGTACAAAAAAATTTTGCTATAAATACTTGTAGTGTGCAAATATGTATACAAACTAATGTATTTTATACTGAGCCCATTGTGAAAGGATTTATTACATAATATACCTACAACCATAGAATGACAACCCAAAAAACACAGTGCTTTAACAATAAATCTTTATGGCTTTCTATGTAATAATACCAATTAAAAATTCAAAAATGTTTGTTAATGTGATTCCTGTAAGAAAGAAATTTGGAACTAGAGGCAAAATAGACAAATTCTCTATACAGAAAACAATATAATAAAAAAACCTTGACTTTCTGTTGATATGAGTGGTATAAAACACTAAAAACTGTTAGCAATCTGTGAAAGGAAGAATATAACAAGTGGGTGAGTCAAGTCAGTCTGTCTAGTTTATGAAAACATATCTAAATATGATTGGGTGCAAAAAAAAAATATTCTTTACTTGAGTAATATTTATATTAATTTACATTACATCGATCTTGGAATAATAGTAAATAGATCAGAAATGAGTGAAGACCTTGGGAATAAATGTCAAAATTCTGATACTGTAGTAAGACCAAGGAATTTTATAAAATTAAAACTAATTAAATATTAACATTTGCATTACTAACAATCTTTTGATACCACATTTATTTGTATACAGTAGCAATACAGCAGTTTTATTTAATTTTCAAGGTAATGCTCTAGAAATTGTCATATGCATACTTTGACCTCCCATAACAAGAGGGTTGAACTAGGTGAGCATTCTTCATAATTGTCAAGTCACATACCTTTCTCAGTGAGATGGCATGAACATTTTATGTTCATAACTATTTATACTGTTCACAATGTAACATTTCCAATATATTGTCATAAACAATCTCTGTTCATTATTCTCTACTGACTACCGACCAAACATGCACCTTTCTGAATCAGATGCAGACCTCCCCTGTTCAAGACATTTACAATAATAATACAGTTTAATAATGACAAGAAATCCATTGAAGTTCATTACTGTTAAATCACATTCAGTCTAACTTCACTATTACTTCCCTTATATTACGTGGAATAATTTGGTCACATACATATATATGTATAAATACTGCCTGACACCTAAAACTTCCTACAAACTATGAGAAGTTATAATGTTATTATACACACTTAAAGCAAGATAAATTCACAAAAATCAAGTAACGTGATATCAATTCATAACAAATGAATGATGCAATGTGATTCACCAACAGTTAAGTAAGTAGACTTGGCAATAACTATCACTAGGTGTGAACACTTAAACCTATTACAATACCATAGAACCCTACATAATCAGAGCTTCATTAGGATGAGACAAGCTGTCAGCTACAAGGTTCATAACTGTGGTTAAGTGATATGCTAAGATTATTAAATGGTAATCACTTTCCAGTACAGAAGGTTGAGTGCCTAAAAACACAAATACCAGAACTTGGTTCCCCTTTGTTTGATGATACAATAGATGACAGTGCAAATGTCAGAAGAAATCATCACAACCCACCTCTGGAAGAGCAGGAGGAAATGAGATGTGGCCAGATAAGCAGCCAAAAGTTGAATGAGGTTGACATGGAATGTGGTTTCCATGACTGACCACTGCAGTGAAATCTCTCTGGAATTGAGGAAAGCTCCCCGACCTACCAAAGAAGAATTTATGAAAACATGATCATCAAAACAAGGTGGAAGAATGTGAATTCATATAATGGTCTGTGAAACCACCTTATAAGGTTGGTCCTAAATCCAGGTGGTACAATTATAGAAAAATTCAAGGGATCATAGAAGAACTTCCACTAATTGACAAGCATCCATTGAAGAGAATGCATGTGTGCACAATCAAATGGAACAAGAACTTCCAAGGAAGCCCAGGTCCGAAAAACAGATAGATCCTCTTGCACAGTGAGAGAAAGTGAATGTATTATTTTTGTGACTGGATGTTTCATATCCTTGAGCCAAAGTGGAGGAAGCTAGGCCTGACTGAGATGGAAATCGAAGAGAACATCCTAAATGAATAACATTGTATAGGGGTTAGAAAAGACTTCTTCAACTTGGTAAGAAATCCCACCATTATAGCTTCTTAAAGAAGTAATTAGGTATGAGATATTGACTGAGTCTGTAAAGAGGCAAGCAGGTTGTTCAAGTGACGAGTTTGAAGCCCATAATTGTGAAGAGGAGCAAATTATTCAACAGAACATATACAGTGCAAAAGCCAGACTAAACAGCAGTGCATACAATTGAAAGATTGGTTAAACTGAAGAAAATAAAGTAACTATGGGAATATGAAAAAGGTGTTGGTGACATCACACTTGGTTATCGAGAGTCCTGGAGAAAAAACAAAGTAAGGAGAAGGTAGGACTCCATGGTGAACCAAGGAGTCTCATGAGAGGTTTTCAGGTAGGCCATATTTGCAAGGAACCTTTAATTTTCTGTCTTTTGAGGGACAACAAATAGACAAGGAGTAAAATCCCATATGAGTGGGTACAAACTGTTTGATAGCACCTATGTGTGGGTGGTCTTGAACCAGCTCGGGGAGATGACTGGTGAAGGCATAATCCTGAGGAAAAGGGAAGAAAACTGTAGAAGAGGATAGGAGACCTGAAATAAAGGTAAAGACCCAGAGCCCAAGGACCCATCATGAAAATATGTCAAACAGTTAAGAACTGTTGCAACTTGATCTCCATCTGCCCTGAAAAATTCATCACATCACCTATACCACTAAACCATGCAGAAACAGGAAACATTAGGGTAAGATGGGAATGTTTGGAATAGGAATAAGGGGCAAAGAAAGGAAGAAAACACATTGGTAACTCAAACTGGTGAAGCTTGGGTATGAATATCCAGATGAGATGCAGGGGAGAACAAGGAGGAATGAAACCTTGCTACATGAACCCTGGACTCCAAAAACTGGGGACAACCCCCTAAAAACAGTTTCACTCAGAAACAGGTCTGACAGAGATCTCTGAAATAAGATGCACATCCTCTCAAGTAATGTGTCTCTCCCTCATTAAACCCCAACAACATAATACCCATGCACTTGGAGACAGTGCATATACAGATAAATGGGCCAGAATGGACCATAGGAAGGTCCTTACTTCATCAGAGAATTGATAACTGGAAAAAGGAGTGAGACAACTGTAATGAAGAATTAATAAACAAAAAGGTTGTTCAGGAAAAGACAAATCTGAAAAACTGAGACTGATTAAAGTATATTAAGGCCCCTGGATTCGAGCCCCACAGGAAAGGAGAGGGTTCAGATATTGGGAATCCAGAAAGGGATTCAAGACCGGCTAATAAGCTAAAGAACATTGGTCTATCAACTTGGTGGTGGGGTACAGGAGATACTTGCATTGCATGAGCTTGTAGTTCAGGTGAGGGAGAAAAACATAATAATCAGAATGATGTTCTCCATCTAACAAAGTAAGAAATAAATCAAGGGCTAAGAAAGAAACATTTAAAATTTAACATAACTGCTCAATAAGGTAAGATCTACTGACTGACAGCATCAGGTGACAGACCAGGGCTAGAAAATTAGTCCACGTTATCTTAACCCTGAATAAATTCTTTCTCAGAAAATTGTTCAGGAAGAATGAGTAAAATTTTCCAACTCTCTGCAAGTTAAATCTTGAACTTCCATCAGTAGACTACTATCCTCAATATTGGTGGGTGATACCATCATTTTCAACTGTACAATTTGAATTCATATTTCAAATTATAATACAAGTTATGGAAGAATTCTCTGAAAAAAAAAAAAAATTCGGAAGCAAACACTAAGTTTAAACTGGTGAAGAACTGAAATGCAATCACAACAAACACATCTATATGGTGTAATGACAATTGATAAAGTGAAAATTGTGCTCAAATAGTAGAGAAAACTACAGTTTGTGGAGGGTAAGTCATATAATACACACAGGTTCTGAAGTGGAACAACAATAAAGAGGCACAATAGACTAGTGTGCTAATAGCAAAAACTTTAACAATGCTTAGAGGGCATATCAAGGTTGAGATAGTTTTGGGTAAGTAAAGGTGGAATCTTTTCGGAAACAATCTAATACATCAAGAAAGTTACTGTACTAATACAGTTTAGCACAAAAATATTTACCATTCTAGTGTGCTTGTAAAATGAAAAATATTTCAGAAAGTCAAACTTTAAGGCACAAAGAAATTTACTAAAATTGGAATTATTATAAAATATTAATGTTAAATATATTTTCTGTCTATCAACATGAATATTTATTATTCTTACTTGCCAGCCCTTGTCTGCTGTGCGATAATATGGCTATGTGGATAAATATTTAGTGAAGTCTTTCTCACCAGTACTTCTGTACTGTTTAAGTTTGTACACAAAAATGAACCGATTACTTGAGAAAATTAAGAGTTAACTCTTTCTGTTTGTCATTTAATGTAGCTGATTTACTAATAAAATTGGAACATTTATGAGTTGTGCGAATAAATGGAAAGATAATACATGTGGGATTGTTTGGATTATGATGGGAACATGTACGAGTTGTGTGAATAAATGAAAAGAGAATGCATGTGGGATTCTTTGGATTATGATGGGAATAACTTTTAACAACAGTGTTATCATGGAAGAAACAAATCTTGGTGTTCAGGTTCACCAGTTCATTAAACATTTCAAGGAATGTTCTGTTCACTAGCAGTCGGGAAAATAAGATTATATGTTGTACTTGCAGAAATACTGAATAAAATTAAGAGAAACTATAATTTCCATCTCTAGATCACATTTAGAATACTGTTTTCAATTTTGAACTGTGCTTAGAGTTGTCTTTATAGGGTAAGTGATTAAGATATAGTTCAACAGACAGTATTACAGTACTCAAGGCAAACATCTAGAGTGTGCATGTTTCTTAAGAGAGATGTGCTTATGTTACCATATTCAATAATATAAAACTGACATGGTCTTGGCTGTGTTTTAATGGACTAGTACTTCATATTATACATTAACATAAATTATTATACATACATGCATATATATTATTCCTATTTAGAAATATGTTGTAAATCTTTATTTCTCTTAAATCGTAGAACAATAAATAGACAAACAAAGCAAACAATTATATCTTCTGGGTACAACCTTTCAACTTGGTTACTACTGAATATTGTCAAGCCTTTTAAAATTTTGCATATGGAAAACATCAAACTAAATTTTTATTTTTAGGTTTAATATGTACAACTGAATAACCTAAAGAAATCATAAAGCTGTATTTAAGCCTACAAAAGTATGAAATTTCTAACAGACTAGAGACATAACCTATCTCCGTGAAATCTAAGATTGAAAGGATGTGGTTGCCTTTTAACAGATTAAAATGGCAATGGCCAGAAAAACATTAGGGAGAAATTCTGAGCTGTTTATTGGTTACTCACATGCCATATATTGTAGTAAGAAAATGTAAGGGACCATTTCTAAAAAGGAAAAGGTTAAATTGAGCCACTGTGTTGATTTCAGTACATAAACCATATCTCAACAAAATAAAATATGAAATCCTTATTTTATATTCTAGCTTAACAGTATTAGTTATTTGAGTTCCTAATTTGTACAAAACTATAGACTTAGTGTTTTGCCACCACAATTATCTAATTTTAAACACTGCTATATTCAGCATATTATGTTACTCACTAAAAATTATATTCAGATGTGTTATTTTAATAGTTACTTTTAAATTAGAGAATTAATTTGTATATGATATTAAACATAACTGAATAACATTTGTGTGTTAGGTGTAAATGTTGCTATGTGTCGTTTGTTTAAGCATATGTATTTATATAACATTTATGTGTTAGGAGTAACATAATAGTGTATATCAGGTCTTTGTTTTTACACAAATAACTGGTGGGCCAGGTCACTGAAAGGGCACTCTCTGTATTATATTTAATCAGAGCATTATAATATCAGATTAAGAAAAGCTACATCATGGTAAATTCTAATTATTTAATAAAATGTTATTACCAAACTGATGAGTCAAAACTGAACCATTCTCTTAGTAACTGATACAGGACTGGTGTGTACATGTAGTCAAACCAGTTTCTTGTTAGTCTTGGTAACTGATACAAGACTGATGTATATATGTAGTCAAACCAGTTTCTTGTTAGTCTTGGTAACTGATACAAGACTGATGTATATATGTAGTCAGACCAGTTTCTTGTCAGACCTCATGTGACCATGCCCGCACAAGATTGCTACATCTGATTACGTCGCCTTTGGGATAGGACTACCACTGCAACGTCTACTGCCTCAACCATACCAGGGCTGAGTAGGATTTCCTATCAGACTGTACGCAATCGTCTACGAGACGTAGGAATCCGACCTTGACGTCCAGTCAGAGGCGTCATCCTCACCCAGTAACATCGTCAAGCAAAGCTGCAGTGGACTCGGACACATCAGGTATGGCCTCATCAATGATGGAGGCATGTTTGGTTCAGCGATGAATCATATTTTATGCTTTGTAGGCAGGATGGAAGGACCAGTGTTTACCATTGCAGAGGTGAACGTTTTGCAGCAAACTGTGTGCAGGATGTTGACAGATTTGGTGGTGGCAGCATCATGATTTGGGCTGCCATTGCCTGCTGTGCCAGAACAGACCTTTTGCACATTGAGGGAATCTTGCGGCTCAACAATACATCAACGAGATTTTTAGGCCCCATGTGCCAGAATTGTGAATGTCCACCCAAGCACTATTTTTCAACATGACAATGCCCGTCCTCACCACTGTCTTCTTGAGACACCACAACTTCAACATTCTGTCTTGGCCCTACAGATCACCAGATTTAAACCACATCGAACATCTTTGGGACGAGTTGGACCGACGTCTGTGACGGCGACAACCTCAACTGCAGACTCTACCTCAGCTTGCAGCAGCTTTGCAGGCTGAGTGGATGGCCATTCTACGGGATGTGATTCATCATCTCATCACTTCCATGGGCAGGAGATGCCAAGCAGTTATTGATGCTCACAGGGGGCATACTTGTTATTGACATTGAGTGACGTTAAACTTCAACTAGTGAGCGTGGACTTCACCTTTGCAGACTTTGGATGTTCAGCAGTGAATGTGCAAAGTTTTACACATGTCATACAGAACTTTTTGTCTGACAATTAACAATTTGTCTCATATTTTGCCTTTTGCGTTTCTTTTGTTGAAGAGTATATATTATCTTGATTCAACCTTGGCCTTTTCTTATGATTTTGGACTTGGTTTCTCTGATATATTTTTTTACATTTCAGTTAGTTTTACCATTACTTACCAGGCTTACATGCCTTACCCTCTTTTCTTATTTCCTTATATGGTGAGAAATGACTTCATACTATATTACTTTTCATTGACTTCTAAATTTGTTAGTGTCTTATTCATACTTGGTAGTCATATTCTGTCATTTGTTTGTCTTACGTATGCTTAGGTTTTCCTACTTTTACCTTACACACAATTCCCTTTCCAGTTACTTATTTTTTCTTAACCGTATTTTCATGGTAATCTACCATTCTTTTGTCAGATGCTCCTTCACATATCTTTTATACAGTGGTATGTTTATCTTCCTCAGCATTTTCACATCTTATTTGGTTGATTGTTTGTTTGAGTTGACTGAGGTGTGATGCTCTTGTTCTCCAATTCCTCTTGCCTTTCTTGCATCTCTTATGCCTTCTTGTGGCTTCTATTATGTTCCTATGTGATTTCACTGGTATGCTTGTTTTTTCTCTCTTGTGTGGGGACAGTATGCAAGTGATTGTACCCTATCCTCACTTCAGTGATGTCGAGAAACCCACTTGTTGAGAATATTTTATGCAAAAACGAGCCATTTTTGCATATAAAATTCCTATCCTCACTTGTTTACTGTCTCTCCCATGCTCCTTTATCTTTGGTTCTCCCCGTTTCCTATCCTATTGCTTTCTCTTCTATCTCTGTTACCACTTTTTGTTTCTCATCCAATTCATCCTTCCATTGTTTAATGACTGTCAGTCTTGTCAGTGACTGTTTTTCAGGGTCAGTAAGGCCTGTTTTGTTGTTGTTGTTCTGAGACCTTTTCTTTCTGTTTGTGATCAGTTGTTTAGTATTGGAGAACTTTAACTTTCTTCTCCTATATGCCCTGTTTCCTTTATTCTGTATCCTACAACAGATTTAGTTGCTTGCCAACATTGGTTTATTGCAGTCTTGGTCCTGATGGCTACATTTCCTGTTGTATTTGCTTCTCATCCTTTTACAGATTTCTCTTGTATTTTCATGGTTCTCAGTAAATCTGTTGAAAGGAGTCAAGTCTTACATCTTTTTATGTCTTGGTTGGTTTCTCATTCAAGTTGTGAAGACAAATGGCAGAAGACTTTTGAAATATTATCTGCACCTATGTTTCTATGACAGGCATTTTTATCCATTCAACTAAATTTCATCATGTTTCATGTAATTATGAATTTCAAAGTTTTATTGAAAGTAGTTTTTATTCCTGGTTCCACTTCACTGGTATCAAGTATCATAGTTTCCTGGTATCAGTTTAGGATAAAAAATGAATCAAGTTAAACTTCTTTAGAAAACAAACTCGTAAGTTGAGCAGGTTGGGTAATTATCGTATTTCTTCTTTATAAAACATAACTCCAATGTGAAGACTATTATTTCTGGAATTGGTAGAACAGTGCTTGCTACATGTTTTATTATTGTTTTATCCCTGCTTTCATAATGACTATAGAGAAATATATTAAATGCTTGGTTCAAGCTTATGTAAGAACATTTCACTAAACTAAACCTCAGTTCTTATTGTTTTGGTAATTATTTTTACCTGACATATTGTGTAAATTTTGATTTTGTGCTTTAGATGTGTTTTTAGGTTTCCAAGTACCAGTATCAAGGTCATGTTTCAGTCATTGGTTGATGAGCTAAATCCTCCAATTCATTACCAGTTTCCTGACTCACCAAAACCACTCAAGATAACCATACCAGAACCAGAGCAAAACATGGCAAGTCCTATTCCATCTCCCACTGCCACCATCAGGTAAGACAACAGTATTCTAGTTCTGGAACATCTAAATAATACTATCTGTCTGTAGCTGGTTGAAACAAAGTGTACATATTGAAAGCAATCTGAGTTGAGTTGTATGTAATTATGCAAAGTTAATTAGTTATACAAGTATTATTTTAGTGAACCTGTATAGAACCAGTACCATGTGTATTGAATCTGTATTCTACCAGTGTTGTTTTTTAATTTGGGGATTAAAAATAGGACCAGTGTAGAAACTAAATATTAATAGCTTAGTATGTCTCACATATGATAAAATGTCCGATAATGTGATTAAAATATTGTGTGAAGGACAGGCTTCATTCAGCAGTATCAAGATGCAAGGTTTTATAATTTTATTATAATCTTTGATTAGTGTTGCTGATATAATATTGCATATAATAATAATAATAATATAATAGTGTATATATACTATATATAATAATATTATTTTGTTCTATACTTAAATTTCTGTTTCATAGTGCAGCTAACTCGTGTCCTGCTAGTCCGAGGGGTGGTTCTCACAGGCGTAATGTCACTAGTGACCTACAGATGGCAGCATCATATGCTGAAGCAGCCTCAGCAGAGGAAAAAAAAGAACAAACAGATGCTGTCAGTGACTCAGTTGCAACAAGTAGAGAAACTTCCAATTCAAAAGATGATCATAAACCACCTTATTCTTATGCCCAGCTTATAGTACAGGCCATCTCATCAGCCTCAGACAAACAACTTACTTTAAGTGGAATTTATTCTTACATTACAAAGAATTACCCATATTATCGCACAGCAGACAAGGGCTGGCAAGTAAGAATAATAAATATTCATGTTGATAGACAGAAAATATATTTAACATTAATATTTTATAATAATTCCAATTTTAGTAAATTTCTTTGTGCCTTAAAGTTTGACTTTCTGAAATATTTTTCATTTTACAAGCACACTAGAATGGTAAATATTTTTGTGCTAAACTGTATTAGTACAGTAACTTTCTTGATGTATTAGATTGTTTCCGAAAAGATTCCACCTTTACTTACCCAAAACTATCTCAACCTTGAT